>JAPVLO010000672.1:600000-891082 GCA_027257055.1 Cephalopachus bancanus | reverse complement strand
ATAAAAAGGGGGACCCCAAAAGTCCTGGAATTATCTTTTGGAGGGTACCTTCAAACACTTCCCCTGGTAGGTAAGTGTTCTAGGAACCCATCAGCATCAAAGGCTGCGTTTGGCCTCAGTGAATTTTTTTGGAGATTCTTTCAATATGTTTGCCCATTTCATGATGGGTGATTTACATGTGAATCTGAGTGTACTTGCCAACACCACACTGAATGTGCAGCAGTTTTTGACCAAAAACGTCATGACCCCTGCGCTCTACCTTCCCTATTCTCCCCATCTCGCCCTGAGCTACTGTTTTTTGTTTCACCAGATGAAAAAAGTACTCAAATGGAAACGTTTTTGCTGAGGTGGAAGAGGTGAAACAAAAACAACAGAAGCACTAAAAGCTATCAAAATGGATGAGTTCAAAAACTGTTTTGAAGAGTAGAAAAAGCATTTCAATAGATGGAGAGTACTTTGAAGGTGACTGAATTTTAAACATATAAGAATAAATACACAATTTTTTATAAATTCCAAGGATTTTTGGGGGGGGGGCCCCTCCTCATACACTGTGGGAATTACAAAGAAACATTATGTAAAGGCTTAATTCTCAAAATGCTGATCATTTGCTTTGAGAAACTTGGTCATGAACACCAAGACAATGAAGTTAAAGAAAATCCTTTAGTTTACTGGAGTAGTCCATATGGTACTGGTTCCTATGGAAGCAAAAAATTACAAGTACTATGAGTAAAGTTGTTCCAAAACATGTTAAAGAAAGAAACATACTTAAGGAAATATTTATTTGTTTTGGTTTTCTTTCGAGTCAGAGTCTCACTCTGCTGCTGCCCAGGCTGAGTACAGTGGCATGCTCACGGCTACCGCGGCCTCAATCTGCTGGGCTCCTGCGATCCTTCTGCCTCAACCTTCAAAGTAGCTGGAACTAAAGGTGCGCCCCAACAAATTTGGCTATTTTTTTACATTTATTTTACAGAGGAGGTCTCGCCATATTGTCCCAGCTGGTCTCGAACTCCTGGGCTCAGGGAATTCTCTAGTCCCAGCCTCCCAAAGTGCTAGGATTACAGGTATGAGCCACCGTGCCCAGCAGAAAATATCTAAAAGAAAGGCTATGTGAATTCTATAAAAGGATGGCTTCTTTTTCTTTTTTTTTCTTTTTGAGTTGAAGTCTCATTCTGTCACCCAGACTGGAGTACAGTGGCACGCTCATGGCCACCACAGCCTCAACGTGCTGGCTCAGGCGATTCCTCCGCCTCAGCCCTCCAAGTAGCCGAAACTACAGGCACACGCTATCACGCCCAGCTAATTTTTTGATTTATTGTAGAGAGGAGGTCTCACTATGTTGCCCAGGCTGGTTGCGAACCCGTGGGCTCAGGCAATCCTCTCACCTCCCAAAGTGCTGGGATTATAGGCTTGAGACACCACACCTGGCCAAGGATGGTTTCTTAAAAATTCAAGTCTAGGTTGGGCTCGGTGGCTCAGCCTATAATCCAGCACTTTGGGAGGCCGAGGTGAGTGAATTGCCTGAGCCCGCGGGTTCAAGACCTGCCTGGGCAACTTGGTAAAACCTCATCTCTACAATAAATAAAAAAAATTAGCCGGGTGTGGTAGCACGCGCCTGTAGTTCCAGCTACTTAGAAGGTTGAGGCAGAAGGATCGCCGGAGCCCAGCAGCAGGTCGAGGCTGCGGTGGCCGGGAGTGTACCACTGCACTCCAGCCTGGGTGACAGAGTGAGACTCCAACTCAAAAAAATTCAAGTCTACTCACTTACCCAACGGTTGACATCTCTTTTAGAACACCCTTACCATTCATTCAATCTCTGTTCACAATGTCAAAAGAATCCTCATAAGTAGTCTATTCTATTTGTTAAGAACAATCCTAACTGCTAAAGTTCTTCTTTATGTCAAGCTAAAATCCAATTTCCTGTCATTTTCAACCATTGATCTACAGTTGTCCCAGTCCTGTCCTCTGGTGCAACAAGATGATCTTCTACATGGCAATTTTTAAAACAATTTTCATCTACTATTATGATCCTTTTCCTCTTAAAATCTTCTCAGAACTAAATTAAACTTCCCATGTTCCTCAAATGGTTCCTATACCCTTCATTATTCCAAGCATTCTCTTTTAAAGATAATCCAGTTTCTCAATATGTGGAAATATCACAGTTGAACACAAAATTCCAGATCTGATCTGACCACTGCTATTACCTCCCTTGTCTTGGTCACCATAAAGCATAAAAACACAAGCAAGACAAGTCACACGCAGTATAGGAATCATTGCCAAATTAGTAGCACTGTTCAGACCAAAAATGTTTTAAGAGTTTAAAGGGGAAAGAGATCACTGTGGACTTAGGACCTGAGGAAGTTTTCAACAAAAAACGTAGACTGTAAGCTGGGAAAGGAAGAATATATTTTAGATAAGCAGAAAATATGGAAAAGTATTTCAGAGGGTAGAAGTGCAGAACAGAGTAGAGGCAGGAACTTAAGTGCTGGTCGGGCTCGGTGACTCAGCCTGTAATCCCAGCACTTTGGGATGCTGAGGCGAGAGGACTGCCTGAGCCTGCAGGTTCAAGACCAGCGTGGGCAATGTGGTGAGACCTTATCTCTACAATAAATCAAAAAATTAGCCGGACATGGTAGCATGCGCCTGTAGTTCCAACTACTTGGAAGGCTGAGGCAGAAGGACTGCCTGAGCACAGCAGGTCAACACTGGGTGGCTGTGAGTGTGCCACTACACTCCAACTTGGGTGAAGGAGTGAGATTCCAACTATAAAAAAAAGGATAGGCAAGATTACAGAGTCAATGCTTGAGCCCAGGAATTCAAGACCAGCGTAGGCAACATAGTGAGACCATGTCTCTACAAAACACACACGCGCACACACACACACACACACACACACAAAATTAGCCAGACATTGTGGGGCACACCTGTAGTCCCAGCTACTCAGGAGGCTGAGGTAGGAGCACCTCCTGGGGTGAGTATGGGGTGAGTCAGAATTGTACCATGAGCCAGGCTTGGTGGCTCAGCCTGTAATCCCGCGCCTTTGGGAGGCTGAGGTGAGTGGATTGCCGGGTTCGAGACCCGCCTGGGCAACTTGGCGAGACCTCATCTCTAAAATAATTCAAAAAATTAGCCGGGCGTGGTAGTGTGCGCCTGTAGTTCCAGCTACTTGGAAGGCTGAGGCAGAAGGATCGCCAGAGCCCAGCAGGTTGAGACTGCGGTGGCTGGGAGCAGCCACTGCACTCCAGTCTGGGCGACAGAGTGAGACTCCAACTCAAAAAAAAAAAAAAAAAAAAAGAATTGTACCATGATACTCCAGCATGGGTGACAGAGTGAAACCCTGACTCGAAAAAAAAAGGAAGGAAGAAAAAAAACCTGGTAGAATACTTTGGCTGGGCACAGTGACTCATGCCTATAATTCCAGCACTTTGGGAGGAGGCCAAAGCAGGAGAATTACTTGAGCCCAAGAGTTCGAGACCAGCCTAGGCAACATAGCAAGAGCTCATCTCTACAAAAAAAAAAAAAGAATCCTAAAACTACCCGGGTGAGGTGGTACATGCCTGTAGTACCAGCTACTCAGGAGGCTGAGGTGGGAGGCTTACTTGAGCCCAGGAGTTCAAGGCTGCAGTGAGTCATGATCATGCCACTGCACTCCAGTCTGAGACCCTGACACAAAAATAAATAAGTAAATAAAAGAAATATTTATTTTTATTCATATCTGCAAATTTTCTCAGGATGAATACTTTGCTATCTAATATGAATACGTGCACACAAGGTAGCTACTTATTTCAGTAATTAAAATCATCAGAACCTCCACCCAAAAGACAATGACCTGCTGGTCTCCATTCCCCAAGGTTCAAAAGAAAAGAAACTTGACAAATGTAACATTAAAAGGGAAAGAGGTGCCGGGCTCGGTGGCTCAGCCTGTAATCCCGCGCCTTTAGGAGACTGTGGTGAGTGGATTGCCTGAGCCTGCGGGTTCGAGACCCGCCTAGGCAGCAAGACCTCATCTCTACAATAAATCAAAAAATCAGCCGGGCCTGGTAGCACATGCCTGTAATTCTGGCAACTTGGAAGGCTGAGGCGGAAGGATCGCCGGATCCCAGCAGGTCGAGGCTGCGGTGGCTGGGAGCGGCCACTGCACTCCAGTCTGGGTGACAGAGTGAGACTCCAACTCAAAAAAAAAAAAAAAAAGGGAAAGAGGCCAGGCTCGGTGGCTCAGCCTGTAATCCCGCACCGTTGGGAGGCTGAGATGAGTGGATTGCCTGAGCCTGTGGGTTCGAGACCCGCCTGGGCAGTGAGACCTCATCTCTACAATAAATCAAAAAAAATCAGCCGGGCGTGGTAGCGCATGCCTGTAATTCCGGCTACTTGGAAGGCTGAGGCAGAAGGATCGCCGGAGCCCAGCAGGTCGAGGCTGCGGTGGCCGGGAGCGGCCACTGCACTCCAGTCTGGGCAACAGAGTGAGACTCCAACTCAAAAAAAAAAAAAAAAAAAAGGGAAAGAGGTTAGCTAAATAACAAAATTTCTAGACAGTGAAAGCTGCCTGCTAATAGGACAAATGAAGACAGCAGTAGCTAAGTTATTTAAATTCAGTTAAACAGGAATTTCTGATTTAAGAGTGCTACTACCTCAACAGTCTTTCATAAGAACTAGCTCTGTAATATGGTGTGGCAGTAGAGAATTAAACTGTCCAAGAGACATAGCAAAGCTCAACCTCTCCCCAAATCCTTCTACTCAGCAGCAGGGATCTAAAGGAATAAATAGATTCCCAGCTGCTGGGAGAAAATGTCTTACTAAAAGCAAAGCAAAATTTTCACTAATGAAAAATCAACCATGAAAGAAGAAAGACTGTGTCTCATAATCCCCGGAAATAGCCAAATCCATTTTGGGTTAATGCAGATTTAACAAAGCAGTGGAAGAGAACAGAGCAAAGCAGTTCCGTTTGCCAGCAGCTGGGGAAAACTGTTAATCAGAAAAATCACAAACAACAACAATGCTTCTAATCTGGAAAGCCAAAAGAAACAAGAACTCTATCCAGCAAAAGGTGCCAGGAAAAGGCCCTGGTGAAGGCTCTATTTGACAAATGCTCTCTCACTCAGTATCAAGCTACTTTATCCCATCTTGTTCAACAGATATGATAGGCTGTAACTTGAATTTCCCAAAATCAAATTGAATGGGTAATCCAAACTCTGGTTCTTCTGATCAGATAATCTTGCTAAAATCACAGTCCTTGCATTCATTCAAAACCAGCCTTGAGCTTCTACTATATCAGGCACTGGGAATACAAAAATCATCAAGAGACAGTCTCTACCCACGTGGAGCTTAGACCGTGCGCACTGCTTCATCTTAAACCCCAAAGCTCGTACTTTAAGATATCTTCTTAGATGGGTCAAGTGTCCTCAGGGAAAAAGCAATAACAGCCCTTCAACTTGAATTACTGTGATGGAAGCTAAAATCAAATAAATCATGCCTCTTATGTTCTGTTCCAGAAGGAGAGAAGTCACCACACCCTTCCAAGAGGAATAGGAAAATAATCTTAGCCTAGACTGCAGGTTAGGGTTCAGAGAAGGAGCAGGGCAAGGCGGGCAATAGAGAGGTGCAAGTCAAGAAAGACACTGGAAAAAGGGATGTGACAGCTGCACTACTAACACGTTCAAAGAGTGATAAAAAGGATCTGCTACTAGGCAGTCTGTAGTGGTACGGTGCAAGAAGGAAGAAAAGAAAGGGAGGCTGCCCTCCATTGACAGGCACCAACCATCCGCGGTCTCCCAGTCCGTCCACTCTCCCTAGAGAAGAATCTCAGTCACTGTTTAATAGGATTTCGGCCTGCCGGCCAACATTATCACATGGCTACCGGAATGGAGAGGTAACAGTCGCTTGCAGGAGCGTGTGGAAAAACAAGAAAGAGAGGAAAGAACTCTTCAAACGTTTCTCAGCGACCGTTACCATAATCGTCCCCTAAAGCACGGATGGGAAGCGAAGTTCGGGAGAGGAGGTAGCCAGACGCCCACTGGCAGCGCGCAGGGGGGAGCCCTCCGCCACACCCCGCCTTCCCACCCGGGTCCGCGCACTCACCGCGCACGCACAGCAGTGACATGGCTGAGGCGCGGGCGAGCCTCCGCCGCGCCCCCGCCGCGCCGCCGCACCGGGCCGCTCCCTCTTTTTCTTCTCAGCAGGCGCCGTGGCTGTTCCCGCTATCGGCCCCACGGGTCTGGCCGCTCCTCATGGTCCCGGTCGCAGGCGGTGTTCCGCTGCTCCCTCAGAACTGCCCTCAGTTCTCACCGTCTGAGAGAGTTCGGGATAGCGGCGAGCACCGGCCGGCAGGTGGGGGACTGGGCGCTGCCCCGCGGCGCCATCGCTGGAAAGCAAGAGCAGCTGGGACTCCCTCCCGTCACTCCACCCGGGATCCTTGCGAGTGTTTGGGCGGGGCCCACCCGTGGTGCCCCGCCCTACGGCCAATCAGCTCACGCCCAATTCACCAACCCCGCCCCCTCACTAGCACGTAGGAGGCGGGGTCGCCTTCCGCTTTCCTTACGTGCGAGACTGAACACAGCTCCGCCCACTAATAAGTCTTAAAGAGGGATGGGAGGGGCTTCCTCTCACCTGTGTGAGACGAGAATTGAAGCCCTCAGCTCCTCCCCGCGTGGGCGGAGCTTCCACCCAGGAACAGATTTCTTTTCATTGAAGAATTTGCACTCGACTTCCTTAAAGAGTCTAACCCTTACAGCTGACAGGGTACTTGCCCGTAATTTAACAAGGTCATACCACACAGCAAAGTTAATTGTAATTAGCAACTAGAGTAAAAGACAAAAATGAGTAAACATAATGTCTGGAAACCTCAGTTCTTATCTAGACCTACTTTCGTGCTCATCATTGTAACTCCAGTGTCTGGAATAGTGCCTAGAATATTGTAATCAGTTCATAAATATTACTGGCTGGCCGGGCGGGGTGGCTCACGCCTATAATCCCAGCACTTTGGGAGGACGAGGTGAGAGGACTGCCTGAACCCACGGGTTCGAGATGAGCCCGTGCAACTTGGCCAGACCTCATCTCTACAATAAAACAAAAAAATAGCGGGGTGTGGTGGTGCGTGCCTGCAGTTCCAATTACTTGGAAAGTTGAGGCAGAAGGATCGCCTGAGGATGAAAGAGAGGCATTTTAAGCAGAGGACTTAATGGCAAGATGATGCATGCCCATGTAAGGCACTGAAAAAGGCCAGAGCAGAAAGCAGGAAGATACATAATACAATACATATATCCACCACCCAAATTACTATTTCAATGGTTTGGAGTAGACCTTAAGTGTCTTATTTTTTAAGTTCCCGAAATGATTCAAATGAATTGCCAGAGTTGAACACCACTAGACTGGGTGCTTTCTAAGGCCTTATTAGCCCAGCTCAGGTTTCACTGTTTACAAGCTCTTTGTTCCATATAATTCTACCTGCCAGATGCAGAAAGGGTCTGTTTATCTAACAGGGTCTTTGCTGTCCAAAAGCAAACCTAGCTAACATATGATACCTCTCACTGGAATGTTTTATGAGAGAGTGATACTCCAAATGTTATTCTTAGGACCCTGGAGAAGGAAAGGAGAAGACATGATCTTTCCAGTATGTATTTGATTTTGAGAAGGGCAACTCAGCCAGCATCGTCTACAAAGATCCCTGACCCCAAAGACAATGGGCATCCCCTAGGCTGCTGGAAATTGGAATACCTAGCAATTTATCCCCACTGTCCTAATTCACAAGAGCAAGGGACTAAAAAAGATTTGAATTGCTGGATTCTGAAACTGAGTTTAAAGATAACAATAGAACTCTTACGGAACCAAAGCTTTTCCTAGGGGATGCAGAGATCATACAATGAGGGATGGAAAGTCATTCTTCACATGGAAACAAGAGTAGCAACCTAATAAAATTGTGAAGAGCCGGGCATGGTGGCTCACACCTGTAATCCCAACACTTTGGGAGGCAGAAGCAAGAGGATTATCTGAGTTCAGGGTTTCAAGACCAGCTGATCAACTTGGTGATGCCAGTCTCTAAAATAAATGTTTTAAAAATTAACGCAAAATGGGGGCGCACACCTGTAGTTCTGGCTACTTAAAAGGCTGAGACAGAAGGATTGCCTGAGCCCAGCAAGTCGAGGCTTTGGTGGCTGTGAGCATGCCATTGCACTCCAGCCTGGGCAACAAAGTGATACTCCACTCAAAAAAAAGCCAAGCTCAGTGGTTTCCACCTATAATCCTAGCACTTTGGGAGGCAGAAGTGAGAGGATTGCCTGAGTCCAGGGGTTCGAGACCAGCCTGGGCAACTTGGCAAGAGCTCATCTCTACAATAACCCCCCCAAAAAAAATTAGCTGGGCATGGTGGTGCATGCCTGTAGTTCCAACTACTTTGAAGGCTAAGGTGGAAGGATCACCTGAACCCAGTAGGTCCAGGCTGCTGTGGCTGTGAGTGCGTCACTGCACTCCAACCTGGGCAACAGAGTGAGACTTCTAATCAAAAAAAAAAAAAAAATTGTGAAAAGCATGAACTTTAGGGCCAAGCAGATTCATCTGGTGTATTACCTACTGTCATATAACAAATTACCTCAAAACTTGGTGCCTTAAAACAACATTGATGGCCAGGCGCAGCGGTTCAAGCCTGTAATCCCAGCACTCTGGAGGGCCGAGGCAAGAGGATTAGGATTGCCTAAACTCAGGTGTTTGAGACCAGCATGGGCAACTTGGTGAGACCGCCATCTCTATAATAAATCAAAAATAAGCCAGGCGTGGTAGCACATGCCTGTAGTTCCAGCTACTCGGAAAGCTGAGGCAGAAGGATCACTTAAGCCCAGCAGGTCGAGGCTGCGGTGGTCAGGAGCGTGCCACTGTACTCCAGTCTGGGCAACAGAGTGAGACTCCAGATCAAAAAAAAGAAAAAGAGCAAGGTGCAAAGACTTTGAGAGTTGGAGCCATAAGATTGCCAGGAGACTATAGCATGAGAAGGGAACAAAGGTCAGTTTGTAGATAATACCTACTTTTAAGAGGTAGGAGGAGGAAGAGAAGACAGAAAATGGCTAGAGTAGGAAAACAAAAATATGCAAACCACTTTCCTTGTTTACATGTCTAACGAGTGTACATTCTTCTGTGAGAAAACTTATCTTATTGAAGAGTAATTATACATCTACTTATATACTTAGGCTCAGTGCTCCTAAATAGCAAAGGACATGTTATCTTTATCCCTAACACATAGCACATAACACCTGGCACACTGAAAGTCTTCAAAAAAGATTTGTTGAAGCTGGGCATGGTGGCACATGACTGTAGTTCCAACTACTCAGTAGGCTGAGATGAGAGGATCACTCAACCTCAGGAGTTCAAGACCAGCCTATGCAACATAACAAGATCCAGTCTCAAAAATAAATAAAATAAAAATAAAAATGTATTGGCTGGGCACAGTAGTTCATGCCTGTAATCCCAGCACTTTGGGAGACTGAGGCAGGAGGATCTCTTGTGTCCAGGAGTTTGAGACCAGCCTGGGCAACATAGTAAGAACTTGTCTCTACAAAAAATAAAAATTAGACAGGCGTAGTGGCACGTGCCTGTTGTCCCAGGTACTTGGTAGGCTGAGGTGGAAGGATCACTTGAATCTAGGGGGTCGAAGCTGTGAGCTATGATTATGCCACTGCACTCGACACTGGGCTAAAGAGTGAGTTCCTGCCTTTAAAAAACTGCTGATTATTTGAAAAAAAAGGAATGAAATGAATTAATGAGGATGTTTTAAGTATTGGTCACTGCTAACAAAAAACAAAGCCAGACACTAATAAAAGTGGTAAAGTCAGATTTTAACACACAGTACTATTGCAATAAAGAAAGTCCAGCATGAACTGAACTCAATTTTGACTGTACAGAGAACTGGGTCATTTTTTTTTTTTGAGTTGGAGTCTCACTCCGTCACCCAGGCTGGAGTGCAGTGACATACTCACGGCCACCCCAGCATCGACCTGCTGGGCTCCAGCGATTCTTCCGCCTCAGCCTTCCAAGTAGCTGGAACTACAGGTGCGCTCTACCACACTCAGCTAATCTTTTATTTATTGTAGAGATGAGATCTCATCAAGTTGCCTGGGCTGATCTTGAACCCATGGGCTCAGGCAATCCACTCACCTCAGCCTCCCCAAGTGCTGCAATTACAGACTGAGCCACCAAACCCGGCCAACTGGGCCTTTTAAATAGGAAGAATGAGCTGGGCTTGGTGGCTCAGCCTGTAATCCCGGGCTTTGGGAGGCTGAGGTGAGTGGACTGCCTGAGCCCGCAGGCTCGAGACCCGCCTGGGCAACTTGGTGAGACCTCATCTCTACAACAAATCAAAAATTAGCTGGGCGTGGTAGCGTCTGCCTTGTAGTTCCGGCTACCTGGAAGGCTGAGGCGAAAGGATCGCCAGTGCCCAGCAGGTTGAGGCTGCAGTGGCCGGGCCACTGCACTCCAGTCTGAGTGACAAGGTGAGACTCCAACTCAAAAAAATAAATAAATAAATAAATAAATAAATAGGAAGAATGAGGGATGGGGAGAGAGATGAGCTCAACAGAGTCAAGGAAGTGAAAAATTACCAAAAGTGAGGAGAAGGTTGATCTATGTGAAGCTAGGTTTATTATGAAGAATAACAGAATATGCCACCCCAAAACATATCATTTTGGCACAAGGATTACTTTGAGCTTAAAGACAATCAAAAACACAGCAAGTGCTAAAGGGTGCTCTTGGCCGTCCGTTCTTTATCTTCCCAAGAAGGAGATAAAACACCCTATATGTTAGTGTGCAGGAAGAAGGGTTAAAAAAAAAAAACAACTAAAACTAATATGGAAGATGTCCTCCCGATACCAGAAGGATACCAGAAGGAAAATCACAATCTTTGTTTTTTGAGTCGAAGTCTTACTCTGTTGCTCAGGCTAGAGTATAGTGGCACACTCAGGGCCACTGCAGCCTCAACCTGCTGGACTCAGGTGAACCTTCCACTTTAGCCTTTCAAGTAGCTAGAACCACAGGCATGCACCAACACAACCAGCTAATTTTTATATTTATTATAGAGATGAGGTCTCACCAAGTTGCCCAGACTAGTCTCTTTTTACTTTTTTTTTTTTTTGAGTTGGTGTCTCACTCGGTTGCCCAGAGTGGAGTGCAGTGGCCGCTCCCGGCCACCACAGCCTCGACCTGCTGGGCTCTGGCGATCCTTCCGCCTCAGCCTTCCAAGTAGCTGGAACTACAGGCGTGCGCTACCACACCCGGCTGATTTTTTGATTTATTGTAGGTAGAGATGAAGTCTCGCTGCCCAGGCAGGTCTCGAACCCGCGGGCTCAGGCAATCCACTCACCTCAGCCTCCCAAAGACGCGGGATTGCAGGCTGAGCCACCGAGCCTGGCTTCTTTTTACTTTTTGAGTTAGAGTCTCGCTGTGTTGCCCAGGCTGGAGTGCAGTAGCACACTCACGGCCACCCCATTGTCAACTTGCTGGGCTCTGGCAATCCTTCCACCTTAACCTTCCAAGTAGTTGGAACTACAGTTGTGAGCTACAATGCCCAGCAGGTGATCCTTCCACCTCAGCCTTCCAAGTAACTGGAACCACAGGCGCACATATTCAGCTAATTTTTTTGTAATTTATTGTAAAGATGAGGTCTTTTTTTTTTCTTTTTTTTGAGTAAAAGTCTCACTCTGTCACCCAGACTGGAGTGCAATGGCCGCTCCGGGCCGCCGCAGCCTCGACCTGCTGGGCTCCGGCGATCCTTCCACCTCAGCCTTCCGAGTAGCTGAAACTACAAGCGTGCGCTACCACGCCCAGCTAATTTTTGATTTATTGTAGAGATGAGGTCTCGTCAAGTTGCCCAGGCAGGTCTCAAACCCGCAGGCTCAGGCAATCCACTCACCTCGGCCTTCCAAAGTGCTGGGATTACAGGCTGAGCCACCAAGCCCGGCCAAGATGAGGTCTTATCATGTTGTCCAGGCTAGTCTCGAACCCCTGGGCTCAGGCAATTCTCCTGCCTTCGCCTCCCAAAGTGATGGGATTATACGTGTGAGCCACCATGCCTGGTTGTCTTTCTATTTAACAGCTTTATTGAGGTATAATTTATATACCATAAAATTCCACCTAAGTGTATAACTCAATTTTTCTTTGTAAATTTATAGAGTTGTACAACCATTACCACAATTCAATTTTGGAACATTCCTGTTGCCCCCCAAATAGGGCATTTGTTGTCATTCTCTGTTCCTATCCCCAGCCCCAAGCAACCACTAATCTACTCTCTGTCTCTATAGATTTGCTTTTCTGGACCTTACTCATAAATGGAACTGTACAATATATCTTTTCTGTCAGGCTCCATTCACTTAGAATAACATTTTTGAGATTATTCATGTTGTAACATTTATCAATACTTCATTCCTTTTTATTGATTGTGGTACAATAAGAAATTTGGTCTATGAGTCTGGTTCCTGGCAAAAATCTCCTAAAACGCCTGTGTGATGAGTGCTTTTTGTATGCTAATGACACGACTTGTGACTGAGGACACCTAGATAGCTTCAAGGTAGAGGCTGTCACCAGAAAGATGAAAGCATGATTAGAGGACCCAAGTTTTCAGCCCTACGCCTGGACCTCTGGAGTCCAATAATCAATGCCTATGTGATGAAAACTCCATAAAAACTCCAATGTGGAAGTTCTGAGAATTTCCAAGTTGGTGACACACAAAAGTACTGGGAGGGTGATATGCTCAGAGAGGGCATAAAATCCCCTCACCAGCCGGGCTTGGTGGCTCAGCCTGTAATCCCGCGCCTTTGGGAGGCTGAGGTAAGTGGATTGCCTGAGCTCACGGGTTCGAGACCCGCCTGGGCAGCGAGACCTCATCTCTACAATAAATCAAAAAATCAGCCGGGCGTGGTAGCGCATGCCTGTAATTCTGGCTACTTGGAAGGCTGAGGCGGAAGGATCGCTGGAGCCCAGCAGGTCGAGGCTGCGGTGGCCGGGAGCAGCCACTACACTCCAGTCTGGGCAATCGAGTGAGACTCCAACTCAAAAAAAAAAAAAATCCCCTCACCTCTTCCCCATATTTTGCTTATGCATCTCTTCATTTGGCTGTCCCTCAGTTGTGTCCTTTATAATAAACCAGTAATAGTAAGTAAAGCACTTTCCTGAGTTCTGTGAGTCGTTTTACTGAATTAGCAAAGCAGAGGAGGTTGTGGGAACCCCTAAATTTATAGCCAGTTAGAAGAAGTATTGGTGACAACCTGGGACTTATGACTGGCATCTGAAGTAGGGCAGTCTTGTGGGCTTGAGCCTTTAAGTTGTAGGATCTGATGCTAAATCCAAGCACACAGGGTCAAAATTGAGTTAAACTGTATGACACCCAGCTGATGCTGCAGAGAATGGGAGAATTGGTCGGTATAGAAAACCCCAATAAACTGGGCGCAGTGGCTCAAGCCTGTAATCCTGCATTTGGGGAGGCCTAGGAGAGAGGATTGCCTGAGTCCAGGGGTTCAAGACCAGCCTGGGCAACTTGGCAAGATCTCGTCTCTGCAATAAATCAAAAAATGCCGGACATGGTGGTGCACGCCTATAGTTTCAGCTACTTGGAAGGCTAAGGTGGAAGGATCGCCTGAGCCCAGCTTGTTGAGGCTGCAGTGGCTATGAGTTCCAGCCTTGGTGAGAGTAAGGCTTTGACTCAAAAAAATAAATATAAATAAATAAAAAAGGCCAGGCCCGGTGGCCCATGCCTATAATCCTAGTACTTTGAGAGGCAGAGGTGAGAGGATTTCCTGAGCCCAACAGTTCGAGACCAGCCTGGACAACTTGGGGAGATCTCATCTCCACAATAAATCAAGAAATTAGCCGGGCGCGGTGGCCCATGCCTGTAGCTCCAGCTACTTGGAAGGCTGAGCTGGAAGGATTGCCTGAGCCAAGCAGGTTGAGGGTGCAGTGGCTGTGAGTGTGCCACTGTACTCTAGCCTGTATGTCAGAGTAAGACTCTCGACTCAAAAAAAAACCAAAAAACTATCAAACTGTTTTCCAAAGTAACAATAAAATATTTCTTATTCACCAACAATATATCAGGATTTTAGTTTCCCCACATCCTTGCCCACACTTGATATTATCTGTATTTTTGTAGGTGAATGATATTTAACATCTTTTCATTTTATTTTCTTCTTAGCCATTTGTATCTCTTTTTCTTTTTTTTTGAGTCAGAGTCTCACTGTCACTCACACTGGAATGCAGTGGCATGCTCATGGCCACCACAGCATCGACCTGCTGGGCTTAAGCAGTCCTTCGGCCTCAGCCTTCCAAGTAGCTGAAAGTACAGGCGCATGCCACCATGCCCAGCTAACTTTTTCTTATTATTTACTGTAGAGGCAAGGTCTCACCAAGTTTCCCAGGTAGGTCTCAAACACCTGGGCTCAGGCAATCCTCTCGCCTCAGTGTCTCAAAGTACTGGGATTATAGGCGTGAACCACTCCTCCTGGCAGTCATTCATACATCTTTGGTGAAACGCCTATTCAAGTATTCTGCTCATTCCTTAATAAATTTACCTTCTTGTTATGCTGCAGAGTTCTTGTGGACTGAGCAAAGGCCTTTCAGTATGGCAATTTGAGATTATTGTTGTGGCAGACAATTATCATTTAGGGAGCTTTCCAATATCTTTTAGACACATTATGGTTCACATTTTTCTAAATTCTAGAAATTCATTTCCAAGTTTCCCACTGTCTCCTTTCCCCCATACACAAGCTTCAAAGCAGAAGCCAGTATGAGGTGACAGGTATCGTATAGAACACATATTCTAGAGAAGGTAGGGTTTGGGCCTCCAACTTCCAAGGTCAGTAGTGATGGATGGCTTGGTGTCGGTAACTGACCATTGTGACATTTGTTGTGAAGTCAATGCTCAGGGCAATGGCAGAGGGGTCTTTGCTGTGCTGTTCTGTGGTATGATGTGGATGTTTGTTCTTGACGGCTTAGCTTCCAAATCTTCCAGAGATTCTATGAACTTTTTTTGTTGTTGTTATTGGTTGGAGTCTCACTCTGTCATCCAGGCTGAAGAGTAATGGCATGCTCATGGTCACCAAATCCTGGACCCGCTGGGTTCAGGCGATCCTTCTGCCTCAGCCTTCAAAGTAGCTGGAACCACAGGCGCGTGCCACCACACTCGGCTAATTTTTTTATTTATCGTAGAGACAAGGTCTCACCAAGTTGTCCAGGCTGGTCTCAAACCCCTGGACTCAGGCAATCCTCTCACCTACACCTGTCAAAGTGCTGGGATTTCAGGCATAAGCCACCGCACTCGGCAGATTCTATGAACTTCTCAATAGGCTGAGGTGAGTGGATTGCCTGAGCCCACGGGTTCAAGACCCGCCTGGCCAACTTGGTGAGACCTCATCTCTACAATAAATCAAAAATTAGCTGGGCGTGATAGCACGCGCCTGTAGTTCCAGCTACTTGTGTAAGGTTGAGGCGGAAGGATCGCCGGAGCCCAGCAGGTCGAGGCTGCGGTGGCTGGGAGCGGCCACTGCACTCCCATCTGGATGACAGAGTGAGACTCCAATTCAAAAAAAAAAAAAAGTCTGGAATAATTTTTCTTCTACTGAAAACCAACTAAAGTGAATTCTACTGTTTGTTAGTAAAAATCTGGACTGACATAAGGTGAACTTTCAAATGCAGAGCCTGACTCCACAATGAAAGGGGAAGAGAAGTAAAAGAAATGATAATAACACATTGTAGACAATTTCTTTAAAATGTTTGATATTAAGGATAAGATACATTAACCTATGACAAATACAAAATAAATTGCAAACTAAAACAGCTGAGAAATAATTTTGAATCTATAAAATTAGTAAAATTAAAGAAAAATTATAAATCCCAAAGCAGCAAAACTGGAGTAGAAATGTAACTCCCATGCTTAAAATCCATGGCTTAGGCCGGGTGTGGTGACTCACACTTATAATCATAGCACTTGAGGAGGCCGAGGTGAGAGGACTGCCTGAGCCCACGGGTTCAAGGCCAGCCTGGGCAACTTGGTGAGACCTCATTTCTACAATAAATCAAAATATTAGCCAGGCATGGTGGCACAGGCCTGTAGTTCCAGCTACTCAGAAGGCTAACGCGGGAGGATCACCTGAGCCCCGCAGGTTGAGGCTGTGGTGGCCGTGAGTGTGCCACTGCACTCTAGCCGGGGTGACAGAGTGAGACTCTGATTCAAAAAAATAAATAGTGTTTAAAAACACAATTCAAATAAAGAAGAGAAATTCTGTGCAAAAAGATATTTGCATAAAGATTATCTAAATAGTAAAATCTGAAAATCAAAATGCCCAACAAGTCAAGGAATTATAACAAATTAATTTATTTATTAGTCGGGCTCAGTGGCTCAGCCTGTAATCCCACGCTTTGGGAGGCTGAGGTGAGTGGATTGCCTGAGCCCGCGGGTTCAAGACCCGCCTGGGCAGCAAGACCTCATCTCTACAATAAATCAAAAAATCAGCCGGGAGTGGTAGCACATGCCTGTAATTCTGGCTACTTGGAAGGCTGAGGCGGAAGGATCGCCAGAGTCCAGCAGGTTGAGGCTGCGGTGGCCAGAAGCGGCCACTGCACTCCAGTCTGGGGGACAGAGTGAGACTCCAACTCAAAAAAAAAAAAAATTTATTCATTAAATCACATATTAATGAATACTTATTTATGAGTAATAACATATCCTTATATAAATGAGTAAATTCCAGAAGTGAGACAACACAAGAGATATAGGAGTTCATACATTCAAGAAAAATTTATTGAGTATCTTCTAAATACTGCACATAGGTCCCACAGATACAAAGAAAAACAAGACTTTCCTTCAAAGAACGCACAGACTGGGGATAAATAGACTGTGAAAAGTGCTACAATCATAGTAAAGATGAAAAGGGAGATTGTATGCATATGAATTTAGAGTTTTTAGAATTGGTTTTATTTAGAATTATTTAAACACCTCTACCGTGATTTTATAGTTTCGCTGGGGTTTTTTTTAGAAATGGGGTCTTGCTATGCTGCCCAGGCTAACCTTGAACTCCTGGCCACAAGTGATCCTCCTGCCTCAGCTTCCCAAAGTGCTGGAATTACAGGCATGTGGTGGTGTGCACCTATAGTCCCAGCTACTTGGAAAGCTGAGGTGAACAACTGCTTGAGCCTAGGAGGTCGAGGTTGCAATGAGCCGTGATCACGCCACTACACTCCAGCCTGGGCAACAGAGTGAGGCTCCAAATAAAATTAAATAAATAAAATAATTAAAGAAAAATAAAAATAGCTGGGCAATGTGGTACACACCTGTGGTCCTAAGCTATTCAGGAGGCTGAGGCGGGAACCCTTAAGCCCTGGAGTTCAGGGTTACAATGAGCTATAATCACGCCACTGCACTCCAGCTTGGGTGACAGAAGAAGACCCTGTCTCAAAAGAAAAAAAAAAAGGATACAAATAAACCATAAAAAAAAAATTAGCCAGGCATGGTGCACACGCCTGTAGTTCCACCTACTTGGAAGGCTAAACCCAGCAGGTTGAGATTACAAAGGCCGTAAGCATGCCACTGCACTCTAGCCTGGGCGACAGAGTGAGACTCCAACTTGAAAAGAAAAAAAGAAATAGACCATCAGATAGAGGATGAAGATTTTTTTTTTAAATAGACAGGGATGGGCATGGTGGCTCATGGCTGTAATCCCAGCACTTTGGCAGGCCAGGGTGATAGGACTACTTGAGTCTAGTAGTTAAAGACCAGCCTAGGCAACAAAATGAGACCTTATCTCTACAAAAAATCAAAAATAGCTAGTCATGGTGGCATGCACCTATAGTCCCAGCTATTTGGGAAGCTGAGACGGAAGGATCACCTGAGCCCAGAAGGTCAAGGCTGCAGTAAGCCATGAGTGTGTCACTACACTCCAGCCTGGGTGACAGAGCGAGACTGAATCCAAAAAAAAAAGAAAAGAAAAGAAAGAAAATATATGTGCTTCTTTATGAATTTACATCTAGGGAGGATGAAATAGCTTGGATAATTGTAATTCACAGATGATGCTTTTACAATCTCCCCCAAGACCTTTGTCCATCTGGCTCATCATTCAGGCTCCTCAGGTACGTTCTTAGTAACGCCTTCATGGGCCGCCCAATCCAACTGGACTCCGTTACTTGCTATCACATTATCTTATTTTATGTATAATACTCCCTGAGCTATCTATTCATTTGTCTATTTTTATTTATTATCTGGTTCCCCCATCTAGAGCATACCTTTATGAGAGAAAACATGTGTGTCTGCCTCTACTGGAAAAAATTATGCAAGACTTGGAAACAGGCAAACGAAATTACTGAGTTTTCTTTCAGTTTTAGTGCTGGGCACTGTAGTGAGCAGAAATCAGCAAACTTTTTAATAAAGGATCATACAGGGCTGGGCGAGGTGGTTCAAGTCTGTAATCACAGTACTTTGGGAGGCTGAGGTAGGGGGTTGCCTGCGCTCACAGGTTTGAGAACAGCCTGGGCAACTGGGCGAGACCTCATCTCTACAATAAAAAATAAATTAAAAAATTAGCTGGGCTTGGTAGCGTGTATCTATAGTTCCAGTTATTTGGAAGGCTCAGGCAGAAGGATCACCTGAGCCCAGCAGGTTGACGCTAGGGTGGCTGTGAGCATGCCACTGCACTCCAGCCTGGGTGACAGAGTGAGACTCCAACTCAGGAAAAAAAAAGAATCAGACAGTAAATACTCAGGCTTTGTGGGGTGGGTCAGAAAGCAACATTGAAGCTATTACGTAGGTACTTTTATAACAAGAGAAAATAAATTCCCATGATTTAAAAATTAATTACATTCAACATAAAAAGATAATAATGAATGCTTGTTTTGGTAATACAGGTCTACTAATGATAAGCATGGAATTCTTTTTGGAGGAATACATTTTACTTAATTGGCATTCAATATATGATCAAAATCAGTCAGGCGTGTTGGCTCACTGTAATTCCAGCACTTTAGGAGGCGAAGGAAAGAAGATTACCTGAGTCCAGGGGTTCTAGACCTGCCTGGGCAACTTGGCAAGATCTCGTTTCTACAATAAATCAAAAAATTAGCCGGGCATGGCGGCACATGCATGTAGTTCCAGGTACTTGAAAGGCTGAGACAGAAGGATCACCTGAGCCCATGGCCGTGAGCATGCTATTGCATGCCAGTCTGGACAACAGAGTGACACTCCAACTCAAAAAAAAGGATAAGATATATATATAAGCCGGGCTCGGTGGCTCAGCCTGTAATCCCGTGCTTTGGGAGGCTGAGGTGTGTGGATTGCCTGAGCCTGCAGGTTCGAGACCTGCCTGGGCAACTTGGCGAGACCTCATCTCTACAATAAATCAAAAAAATTAGCTGGGCGTGGTAGCGCGCACCTGTAGTTCCAGCTTCTCAGAAGGCTGAGGCGGAAGGATCGCCAGAGCCCAGCAGGTTGAGGCTGCGGTGGCCGGGAGCGGCCACTGCACTTCAGTCTGGGCGATAGAGTGAGACTCCAACTCAAAAAAAAAAAAAAAAAAAGATATATGTGTGTGTATATATATATATATATATATAAAATCAAAATGGATTGTAAATGTTTACCTGTTGATACTGATCTGTAATGAGATTTTATGTATCTCATTTTTGAAAATGTCTTTTCACAAAGATAGGTACTACCAAATTCTGACATCAATCCACGATCATGTGATTCAATTGACTAAACTAATTACTTGGAAATAATTTATAAAATTCTATTAGATATTTGCTCAAAAAATTGTAAGAAAACTTTACCATTGCTAATCCATTGAACTGTTGTGTGGCAGGGCAAGTCAAGATATTCAGCTTCTATTTCTGACCAAAAAAGCCACAGAACTGATAATAGCTAAGTTTCTGAGAGTAAATGAAGTTCACTGTTGACACTGCTAGCTTAATAATTCACTAGTAATTAAATAACACATGATAAAATTCAAATATTTTTCTGCAAAGTACTTTTCACAATTAATAACCATACACTTTAAACACACTACTTTTTTTTTTTTTTTTTTAGAGACAAGGTCTTACCAAGTTGCCCAGGCTGGTCTTGAACCCCTGGGCTTAGGCAATCCTTTCCACCTCTGCCTCCCAAAGTCCTAGGATTACAGGCATGAGCCACTGCTCCCAGCCAAAACACATTACATTTTCACAAGCCTTGCAAATTTGTTGAACTAAGGCTTTTTTTCTGCTCCACATACGTTTTTGCCACCATCTGTTATAATACATCTTAGCATATTCCACTTCAAGTTGTGCTAAATTAGTGTTTTTTCATCAACTTCTTTGAAAATATCTTACGTGTAATTATTTCATGCAGACTAGTTATAGAGGCTAATTCTTCAGTCACTTCAAATTCAGCTTTGACTTGTTGAATTAAAAAGCAACTGAACAGAGTAACATGCACTCATCAAAAGCCAAGGACGTCCAAGCATGGTGGTTCATACATGTAATCCCAATACTTTGGGAAGCTGAGGTGGGAGGATTGCTTGGGGACTGGAGTTCAAAAACAGCTAGAGCAATGTGTATCTCTAAAAAAAAAAAAATTAGCTGGCATGTACCTACAGTCTCATCTACTTGGAAAGCCATGTTCAGGAGTTTGAGGCTACAGTGAGCAATGATCACAGCACTGTACTCCAGCCTTGGCAGCAAAGTGAGATCCTGGAAGGAGATATAGAAAGAAAGTGAGAGAGAGAGAGAGAGAGAGAGAGAGAGAGAGAGAAAACGAAAGAAAAGAAATATTAAATGTCCTTTTCCTTATTGCAATAGGTAGCCTATCATTCTGGGAAAGGAGGAACATAAATCTTTTTTTTTTTTTTTTTTTTAGTTGGAGTCTCACTCTATTGCCCAGGCTGGACTGCAATGGCATGCTCACAGCCACTGCAACCTTGATCTGCTGGGCTCAGGTGATCCTTCCGTCTCAGCCTTCCAAGTAGCTGGAATTATAGGCACGTGCCACAACACCCAGCTAATTTTTTGATTTATTGTACAGATGAAGTGTCGTCAAGTTGCCCAGGCTGGTCTCAAATCTGTGGGCTCAGGCAATCCTCTCACCTTGCCCTCCCAAAGTGCTGGGACTACAGGCATGAGCCACCACACCTGGCCGGAACATAGATCTTAAAATAACTTGTTGCGGGGCAGGGTGGCTCATGCCTGTAATCCCAGCATTTTGGGAGGCAGAGGTGAGAGGATTGCCTGAGCCCACAGGTTTGAGACCAGCCCACGCAGCTTGGCGAGACCTCATATCTACCACACACACACAAAAAAAATTAGCTGGGCATGGTAGCTTGAGCCTATCATTCCAGATACTTGGAAGGCTGAGTGGAGAGATCACCTGAGCCCAGCAGGTCGAGGCTGCGGCAGTGATGAGCAGCGAGCCACTGCACTCCAGCCTGGGCAACAAAGTGAGACTCCAATTCAAAAACAAACAAACTTGCTTAATTTAATTTAGTTCATTCATTTTGAGTCAGGGTCTCACTCTGTCACCCAGGCTGATGTGCAGTGACACACGGAGTTCAAAAACCGCAGCCTCTACCTGCTGGACTCAGGTGATCCTTACACCTCAGCCTTCCAAGTAGCTGGAACTACAGGCATACGCTACCATGCCCAGCCAATTTTTTTTTTTTTTTTTTAGTTGAAGTCTCACTCTGTCGCCCAGACTGGAGTGCAGTGGCCACTTCCGGCCACTGCAGCCTCGACCTGCTGGGCTCCGGCGATCTTTCCGCCTCAGCCTTCCAAGTAGCCGGAATTACAAGCAGGCGCTACCACGCCCGGCTGATTTTTTGATTTATTGTAGAGATGAGGTCTCACTGCCCAGGCGGGTCTCGAACCCACGGGCTCAGGCAATCCACTCACCTCAGCCTCCCAAAGGCGCGGGATTACAGGCTGAGCCACCGAGCCTGGCTTTAATTTTTAAATTTATTTTTGTGACAAGGTGGGAGGATTGCTTGAGCCCAGGAGGTCAAAGTGCTGCGATTACAAGCATGAGTCACTACATCTGGCCCTACTAACTTTAAAAAATAGTAAATAGGATATATCACTTCAGGAGTGTGGCCAGAGGGCCTAGGGACCCATAAAGTGTTTTTCTTAAGGGTTTTGTCTTCTATAACAATGACCCTTTTGATATGCAGTTATAAGCTCCTAGAGGAAAAGTGTGTAAAGGAATTGCTTGATGTGATTAAGCCTTGGGAATAGAGAGATGTGGGTGGGAATCATGAGAGAGAGAATCAAAAATAATATGGGATGGCTAAAGGACTTTGAAGAATATTTAAAATGAGATGTCCAAATATTCTGTTTTTGTTTTTGTTTTTGAGTTGGAGTCTCACTCTGTCGCCCAGACTGGAATGCAGTGGCCGCTCCTGGCCACCGCAGCCTCGACCTGCTGGGCTCCGGCGATCCTTTCCACCTCAGCCTTCCAAGTAGCTGGAACTACAGGCGCACGCTACCACGCCCGGCTAATTTTTTGATTTATTGTAGAGATGAGGTCTCACCAAGTTGCCCAGATGGGTCTCGAACCCACGGGCTCAGGCAATCCACTTACCTCAGCCTCCCAAAGCACGGGATTACAGGCTGAGCCACCGAGCCTAGCATATTCTGTTATTTGTATAGGTATATTTCTACTTCTTATATTACCTCCACCCTGCCCCCCATGATTCAGTAAAGCCCAGTACTTACACAAATGCCTTCCATAAGAGGTTTGGGGCAGCATAAAGAATTCCATGTCCAGGTTAGAGAAAAACAAAAGAACAGCTGAAGAGTGAAACACCAGTAAATTGCAAATTGCAAATTCAGCTAGAGCCAACAAGAATGGTGAAGAGAAACCAAGCTCCTCCCAGCCCTAGAATTCACAGAGGCTCCATGATGGCACTGGATTCCCATTTAATGTGAGGTAAAGCATTACATACAATTTTATTTAATCTCAAAACAAAGGGTAGCCCCAACTGTGAAAATATGTAATTCAAATCTAAGCTGTTGGAACTTTAAAATATTTTGGCTGGACACAGTGGCTCACTCCCGTAATCCCAGCATTTTGGGAGGCCAGGTGAGAGGATTGCCTGAGCCCACGGGTTCGAGACCAACCTGGGTAACTTGGCAAGACCTCATCTCTACAATAAATCAAAAAATTAGCTGGGCGTGGTGGTGCGTGCCTGTAGTTCCAGCCACTTGGAAGGCTCAGATAGAAGGATTGCCTGGGCCCAGCAGGTCGAGGCTGTGGTGGCTGTGAGTGTGCCACTGCACTCCAGCCTGGGTGACAGAGTGAGACTCCAACTCAAAAAAAAAAGAAAGAAAGAAAAAGAAAATGTTATAATTTGCCAGGAGCCTGACGCCTGTAATCCTAACACTTTGGGAGGCTGAGGTAAGAGGATTGCCTGAGCCCAGGGGTTCATGACCAGTCTGGACAACTTGGGAAAACCTCCTCTCTAAATCAAAAAATTAGGCGGGCTTGGTGAAGTGAGCCTGTAGTTTCAGCTACTTGGAAGGTTGAGGTGGAAGGATTGCCTAAGCCCGAGGCTGCGTTGGCTGTGAATGGAGACTCCAACTAAAAAAAAAAAAAATAGGAAAGAAAATAAAATGTTACAATCTGAGCTAAGGAGAAAAAAGAAAAAGAAAATGCTATAATCCTACTAAATATTTGTTTTCTGCCTATATAAGAAAGAACATAATTTTTTATTTCAGAGCACTGATCCTATTTCTCTGGAGTTTATGCTTCCTAGGTGGCTATTCCCAGTTTTTCACTTGAATAGACTCTTTAGAATTGGATTCTGATCCTTTTTTTTTTTTTTTTTTTGAGTTGGAGTCTCACTCTGTCACCCAGACTGGAGTGCAATGGCTGCTCTCGGCCACCGCGGCCTCGACCTGCTGGGCTCCGGCAATCCTTCCGCCTCAGCCTTCTAAGTAGCTGGAACTACAGGCGCGCGCTACCACGCCCGGCTGATTTTTGATTTATTGTAGAGATGAGGTCTTGTCAAGTTGTCCAGGTGGGTCTTGAACCCGCGGGCTCAGGCAATCCACTCACCTTGGCCTCCCAAAGTGCTGGGATTACAGGCTGAGCCACTGAGCCTGGCCTTTTTTTTTTTTTTTTTTTGAGTTGGAGGAGTCTTACTCTGTCACCCAGGCTGGAGGGCACTGGCATGCTCCTGGCCACTGCACCCTCGACCTGCTGTGCTCAGGCAATCCTTCCGCCTAGCCTTCCAAGTCGCTGGAACTACAGGCACACATCATCATGCCTGGCTAATTTTTTGGCTTATTGTAGAGATGAGGTCTCGCCAAGTTGCCCAGGCTGGTCTCGAACCAGAGGGCTCAGGCAATCCTCTCACCTCAGCCTCCCAAAGTGCTGGGATTATGGACATGAGCCATGGTGCCCAGTCCAATTCTGATCCTTTTGATTATTTGAAGTTGATAAATGGAAACAGAGAAAGTTTGTTTAACCATTGAGATTCTATTTACAAAAGCAGGAGGGCTATTTGGGTGGGCCCTGTGTATAGATGAAAGCTTACACAATCTCTAAAGGAACAAGCAGCAAATAAACTACACAAAACATCTGTCTTTTGAAATGAAAGCTGAAGTCTCCCAAGGACTTTGACAATAGCAGGACCTAGGAATATGGACAAAAGGAGAAGGCATGGCTGAAGACTATTCCACAGTGTAGAATGCAGACAAAGGCAAAGAGTGTGGCAGGAGAAAAACTAAAAGAAAGTCCAAATTCAATTCCTATCTTTATGAACCTGGACAGACGGGCAAACACACTTACCTAGAGATAGTTAACCCCAACAAGAGAACACATACTGCCGGGCTCAGTGGCTCAGCCTGTAATCCCGCGCCTTTGGGAGGCTGAGGTGAGTGAATTGCCTGAGCCTGCAGGTTCAAGACCTGCCTGGGCAGCAAGACCTCATCTCTACAAGAAATCAAAAAATCAGCCGGGCGTGGTAGCGTGCGCCTGTAATTCCGGCTACTCGGAAGGCTGAGGTGGAAGGATCGCCGGAGCCCAGCAGGTCGAGGCTGCGGTGGCCGGAAGCGGCCACTGCACTCTAGTCTGGGCGACAGAGTGAGACTCCAACTCAAAAAAAAAAAAGAGAACAAATACTGATTCTAAGAGTCAAAACACACAAAAGTTCAGCCAAAATGGCAGAGTTGGGGGTGGATAGAAGTAGGGGTGCAGGGATGGGAGGGTAGGAGGTAGTAAGTAAAAGGAACTCAGGACTGACACAGCCCTTCCCAGTGATTAAGGTATCATAAGACGCTCTCTGGCACAAACAGAAGCCTGCCCTTACTCCAAATACAAGTACCATACACACACAAGATCTAGGGTTCCCTTCCTCTTTAACCTACTGTTTCTCAGGCTCATTGTACTGCTCGACCAATTCAAGATAGATCTGCAGTACAGCCCCAAGTCTCTGTTCTTCTTTCTCCATAAAATCTAAACCTTGTTCACAGATATCTGCAGTTTCTATATGTCAGTAGAGTTCCAAATCTACATCTTTAGATTAGAATGTTCTCAGCTTCAGACCCATATGTTCAATATCCTGCTAGACTTCTCTATCTCAGTATCATTTTGGTGCCTCAAACTTAGCATGTAAAAAGGTAAAACCATTGAAATGTCTTAAAACATGTGTAGTCACATATGGATTAAGGACAGGGATACGTTCTGAGAAATATGACATTAGGCAATTTCAGCACTGAGTGTACTTACACAAACCTAGATAGTATAGCCCATGATATGCCCAGGCTATCCAGTACAGTTTATTGTTCCTAGGCTACAAACCTGTAAAGCATATTATTATACTAAATTCTGTAGGCAGTTGTAACACAATGGTAAGAAATTTTTATATCTAAACATAGAAAAGGTACAATAAAAATATAGTATTATAATTTTATGATACCAATCGCATATATGCAATCTGTCATTGACTGAAATGTCATTAGGCAATACATGATGTCTTTATGTGAAGTATGACTGTATACTACTTTTTTTTCTTTTTCAGTTAGAGTCTCTCACTCTGTTGCCCAGGCTGGAGAGCAGTGGCATGCTCATGGCCACAACAACCTCAACCAGCTGGGCTCAGGTGATCCTTCCGCCTCAGCCTTCCAAGTAGCTGGAACTACAGACAGGTGCTACCACCCCCAGTTTCTTTTTTGATTCATTGTAGAGACGAGGTCTCACCAAGTTGCCCAGGCTGGTCTTGAACCCCTGAGCTCAGGTAATTCTCTTGCCTTGGCCTCCCAAAATGCTGGGATTACAGGTGTGAGACACTGCACCTGGTCAAGAATCTTATTTTTAACTTTTTAAAAAGTGTATTTGACAATGTTTTAAACAAAAAATACTGGATTAACTGGATAAACCATGGGAAAAATTAATTTTTTTTTTTTTTTGAGTTGGAGTCTCACTCTGTCACCCAGACTGGAGTGCAGTGGCCGCTCCTGGCCACTGCAACCTCGACTTGCTGGGCTCCGGTGATCCTTCCGCCTCAGCCTTCCAAGTAGCTGGAACTACAAGCATGCACTACCACACCCGGCTAATTTTTTGATTTATTGTAGAGATGAGGTCTCGCCAAGTTGCCCAGGTGGGTCTTGAACCCACGGGCTCAGGCAATTCACTCACCTCAGCCTCCCAAAGCGCGGGATTACAGGCTGAGCCACTGAGCCCGGCCAGAAAAATTAATTTTTAAATTTTGATTTTAAATTTTTGGTTTTTTTTGAGTCAGGGTCTTACTCTGTCATCCAGGTTAGAGTGCAGTGGCACGCTCACAGCCACAGCAACCTCAACATGCTGGGTTCAGATGACTCTTCTGCCTGAGCCTTCCAAGTAGCTGGAACTATAGGTGTGAGCTACCATGCCCAGCTAATTTTTTAAAGTTTATTGTAGAGATGAGGTCTCGCCAAGTTGTCTAGGCTGATCTCGAACCCCTGGGCTCAGGCAATTCTCTTGCCTCTGCCTCCTGAAGTGCTGGGATTGCAGGCGTGAGCTACTGCACCTGGCTTAATTTTTATTTATTTATACATTTATTGAGTTGGAGTCTCACCCTGTCACCCAGAATTTTATTTATTTATTTATTTATTTATTTATTTATTTATTTATTTATTTATTTATTTATTTATTGAGTTGGAGTCTCACCCTGTCACCCAGACTGGAGGACAGTGGCACACTCCCAACCACTGCAGCCTTGACCTGCCAGACTCAGGCAATCCTTCTGCCTCAGTCTTCCAAGTAGCTGGAACTACAGGCACTCACCATCAAGCCCAGATAATTTTTTGATTTATTGTAAAGATCAGGTCTCCCAAGTTGCCCAGATTGTTCTTGAACCCACGGGCTCAGGCAATCTTCTCATCTCGGCCTCCCAAAGTGCTGGGATTAAGGTGTGAGCCACTGTGACCAGCCAATTTTTATTTTTTTAGAGTCAGGGTCTCTGTCATCCATAGTGAAGTGCAGTGGCATGACCACAGATCACTGAAACCTCCAACTTCTAGTTCAAGTGATCCCCTTACCTCAGCCTTCTGACTAGCTAAAGCTAGAGGCTTATGCCACCACTCCCAGCTAAGTTTTTTTATTTTTGTAGAACCAGGGTCTGGGTCTGTTGTCCAGTATGGTCTGGAACTCCTGGCCTTAAATTTCTTGTCTCAAACAATTCTAACAGGCATGAGCTACCATGCCTCACCTAAAAATAAATCTTAACTTCTACCTTACACCATACACAAAATCTATTCCAGAAGAGTATAAAAGGTAAAATGATAAAGGTATAGATAATAACATAAGGCCGGGTGTAGTGGCTCACGCCTATAATCCCAGCACTATGAGAGGCCAAGGTGAGAGGACTGTCTGAGCCCATGGGTTTGAGACCAGCCTGGGCAAATTGGCCAGACCTCATCTCTACAATAAATCAAAAAACTAGCCAGGTGTGATGGCACATGCCTGTAATTCCAGCTACTTGGAAGGCTGAGGTGCAAGGATCACCTGAACCCAGCAGGTGGAGGCTGTGGTGGCCGGGAGCGTGCCACTTCCCTTCAGCCTGGGCAACAGAGTAAGATTCCAACGCAAAAACAAAAAACAACAACAACAAAAAACATAATATATTCATTACATAAGAGTAGGCAAAAATTTTTAAAACAGGGCATAAAATGCATTGACCATAAACAAAAGATAAATTAGACTGTATTAAAATTAAGAACTTCGGGCCATTACCTTACTAGACTCTGATGTGGCCATGCGAGCTTGGAGCTATGGCCACTGCCATGTTTCCTGGCTTTGGCCCCCTCCCCTACCTTGGGGAGATGAATCTCCTTTTTCTCTCTCTCTCTAATTTACTTTCTAAGTAAATTATATTTTCAAATCTAAAAATAAATAAATAAATACAATTAAGAACTTTTATCCATTGAAAGAAACCATCTAGAGAATAAAAACTAGAGGCAAAGAGTTTGAGACCATCCTGGGCAACACAGTGAGACCACATCTCTACAAAACATTAAAAAAAAAAAATCAGCCAGTCACGATGGCATGAGACTGTAGCCCTAGCTACTCAGAAGACTGAGGAAGAAGGATCGCTTGAGTTCAGGAGTTTGAGGTTGAGGTTACAATGAACTATAATCAAGCCAGTGCATTCCAGCCTAGGCGAGTGAGACTCGGACTCAAAAAAAAAAGGAGAGAAAAGAGAGAGAGTAAAAGAGGCAAGCCACAGGAGGACAGAGAAAAATATTTGCAATAGATTTCTATGACAAAAGAATCATATCCAGAATATACATAGTTCCTACAAATAGACAGGAAAAAGACAACCAAATGGAAAAATGGGCCAAAGACCTGATCAGGCAAGTCACAAAAAAAGAAAAACAATCAACATTTGAAAAGGTACTTGACTTCACTAGAAATCAGGAAATGTGATGAAAGCCTCAATGTGATACCACTTAGCATACACTAGAATATCTGAAACAAAAAAGATTGACATAAAGAGTTGGCAAGGATGTGGAGAAACTAGACCTCTCAAGTATTAGGAGTCTGAACTTTTAAAACTTCTTTGGGACCGGGCGTGGTGGATCTTGCCTATAATCCCAGCACTTTGGGAGGCCGAGATGAGAGGATTGCCTGAGCCCATAGGTTCGAGACCAGCATGGACAACTTGGTGAGACCTCGTCTCTACAATAAATCAAGAAAAAAATTAGCTGGGCGTGGTGGCACATGTCTGTGGTTCCAGCTACTTGGAAAGCTGAAGCAGAAGAGTCACCTGAGCCCAGCAGGCCGAAGTTGCAGTGGCCGTAAACATGTCACTGCACTCCAGCCTGGGTGACAGAGTGAGACTCTGACTCAAAAAAAAAAAAAAGAAAAAAAAGAAAATTAAGGCCAGGCATAGTGACTCCCTCCTGTAATCTCAGAACTTTGGGAGGCTAAGACAGGAGGATAGCTTGAGCCCAGGAGTTCAAGACCATCCTGGGTAACAGATAGACCCTGTCTCTATTTAAACAAACAAACAAACAACTAAATAATTTGAAGCAAATATAAAATATTTAGATTTGATAAAGCTGTGTAAAAAGAATATGAGTATTTGTTATAACATTCTTGATAACTTCCTGTATCCCTAAAATTTTTCATAAAGAAGTTCTAAAGATCTTGTACAAGAATAAAAGATCAGAATGCTTAGGTGCAATTGATTTTTTATTTTTTTTTGAGTTGGAGTCTCACTCTGTCGCCCAGACTGGAGTGCAGTGGCCGCTCCCGGCCACTGCAGCCTCGACCTGCTGGACTCCGGTGATCCTTCCGCATCAGCCTTTCAAGTAGCTGGAACTACAGGCGCGTGCTACCACGCCCAGCTAATTTTTTGATTTATTGCAGAGATGAGGTCTTGCCAAGTTGCCCAGGCGGGTCTCGAACCTGCGGGCTCAGGCAATTCACTCACCTCAGCCTCCCAAAGTGCTGGTATTACAGGCTGAGCCACCGAGCCCGGCTGATTTTTTACTTTTTAAAGTTGGAGTCTCACTCTGTTGTCCAGGCTGGAGTGCAGTGGCAAGCTCATGGCCATCGCAGCCTAGAACTGCTGGACTCAGACGAACTACTGCCTCAGCCTTCCAAGTAGCCGGAACTACGCGTGCACTCTACCACGCCCGGCTAATGTTTTTGATTTATTGTAGAGACAAGGTCTCACCAAGTTGCCCGGGCTGGTCTCGAACCCGCGGGCTCAAGCAATCCACTTGCCTCGGCCTCCCAAAGTGCTGGGATTACAGGCTGAGCCACCGAGTCCGGCCTAATTTTTTGATTTATGTAGAGATGAGATCTCGCCAAGGTACCCAGGTTGGTCATGAACCCGTGGGCTCAGGCGAAGCTCTCGCTTCAGCTTCCCAAAGTGCTGGGATTACAGGTGTGAGCCACCGTGCCGGGTTGACCAAACCACTTCAAGTGAATTACATCAACCACAGAGCTTAAAGAATCTAAACTTGTAGAGAACTCGATCAGGTCTTACCCACCCGTTGGCGCTCAGAGAGGCCCCAGGTGGCCGCTGAGCCCAGGCTCGCTCATATCTGCAAGTGTCCTGTGCTGCCATCTACCGGTAGCTCAGACTTCCCCTGCCGTATCTCCCGGAGCTTACAGCATATGCAACTGTCACGTAGTCCATTGGACACCTATACAAAAAAAAAGGCCCTACTCTTTTTCAGCAATTGCAGGCCCTCCTGACTCCGTACTCACATTTACACTCCTAAAATTCATAGATCTCCTCGCTGAACTCCAGCACGCAGGCACGCCGGCACAGCGTAGGCTTCAAAAACTGCTCAACCTCAAATCCGAAACCCCACCGCCCAGATTCTACTATTTTCACAGAACCCCTCCGATTCCTTGCGCTACCTTGCAAACCTTACAGACTTCCCCTGTTAGGGCAAACGTACAAGCCAACCCAGAAGTCCCTATAAAGAGGGTCCAGTTACGCAGGCAGCTCACACCAGCGCGAAGCAGCGAGAGCCGGGACTGGGCTCCCAGCCCTCCGGCTGGCGGCTTTGGCCCGGGCTCCTGCACCCCACCCCCGCCCCAAACCGGCCGGCTTTGGCGCTCAGCCAGCCGGCCGAGGCCCCGCCCCTCTAAACCTGTCATCACAGTAGCCGCACGTGGCCGGGGTGGGACCTCAGGCGACCTGCAGCCATCACTTTGTCTCCTCCGTCATCCATTGGGGCCGCCGCCGCCAATCAGAGCCAGCGGATCCGGGCTGGAGCGCGAGCGCCGGGGTGAGGCGAGCGGGAGAAGAGGCCGAGGAAGGCTCGGAGCGGGCTCGTGGTGGAAGGGGGCCTGGCGTGGGTTCTGCCTGGCTGGAATCCGAGGGGGCGGGTCCCGATGAGAGGCGGAGAGACCAAAAGGGGGCGGGGATCAGGGGGTGGAGCCTTGGAACAGCGGAGGATCCTGGGGAAATGCAAAGAAGACGATAAGGGGGCGGACCCAGAAGGGGCGGGGCTCGGGCCACAAGGGGAGGAGCCCGAGTGATTAAAGAAACGGGGAAAGGGGACAAGCCCGGGGAAGGTGGAAGGTGGGACAAGGAGAGGGTGGGTCCGGGCGTTGCGGGGGCGGGGCTTGGCCCGAAGGGGCGAGGTTTGCAGGCCGAGGCTGCGGCTAGGGCTGCTCAGTTACTGCCCCAACCACTACCACCTCCTCAAGTGCCACAGGACCCACGGAACTTAACAGGTGTGGGGCGGGGTGTGCGTGGAAGAAGGGGCAAGGACGGGGTGCGCTTTGCCGAGGGGTACCGTTAGGGATAGAAAGAATCTGGAGACTGCTATATGTTGGGGAAAGACACGGAATCGGGAGCAGTTGGGAACTTAATGTGTGGGCATTCTCCAGGGGCCTGTGTGGGGGAAGGGCGGGAGTGCTTTGTGGGGTGGGAGGTACAATGTCAGGGGGCAGTGTCACTATCTGATGTTGAGGGTTGGAGGCTCTACATGAGCCGGAGGGGATTAGGTGGCGCTTTAGGGAAGGGGGGCCGTGTGATGGAGAAGGGCTGGTGGTCCAGAGTGTGGGCGGGCCGGAGGGGCTGTGTGGAGGAAGAGGAGACGGGGTTGCGGGCACTGTGTGAGGGGAAGGGCTTGGAGGCCCCAGTGGAGGGAGGGAACCTTCAGCACTTTGAAAAAGTGACAGTTTGTAGGGCATTGTAATAACTTCAGGAAGACATTTGTGTTATGTGTTGTGGAAGTGAGGATGATGGAATTAGGGAAGAAGCCAGTCTGTCGTGCTCCTGGCTGCTCAGCCACTACCTCCACCTTCAGGCCTGGTCACTCAGAGAGGAGCCAGGCCCTGATTGCCACCAGGGCTTGTGTGAATATCTCTTCAGTATACTTTGGACCTGGCCAGCTGAGACTGGAGTTTCTTCCCCTAGCTGATGTGCCTGGGGACCCTTCCCCCACTTCGTTCCTGTCAACCCCCCACCCCAGTTCCTGTTCCTCCCAGAAGCTGGCCTTGGTCTCTGTCTCCCCCTCCTCCCCCTTCTTTGCCCTGCCCTTATGCTCTGGGTGTGCTCACTTCCCACTTCCTTCCTTGCCCTGGGGCCTGGCCTGGTCCTTGCCCATCTAGGAGCTGTGCCCTGCCAGGGATTTTGTACTCAATGTCTAGAGACCCTGGTAACCAGGAGCAGGGCTCAGACCCCGCCTCCACTACTACCACCAGGGTAACTCCCAACAGTTCCCCAAGTGACTGGTAGGCACGTTTTACTACTCGCTACAGACTGATTTTCCCCACCCTTGAGGGAAATCCTAGGGCTTTTTTAAGGAAGGGGAAAAGTGGTGAGGAGTATTGAGGGTCTTTGATCTGCTTTGGGAGGTTGGCCACTATTATAAGCTGAACCCAGGAAGCGATGTGAAGTTCCAGCCTCTGCTAGAGGAGGAAGAGGGAGTGGCTCCCACACTCCAGGCTTGGAAGTTATCAGAACTGAGACTAGGACCTAGTCCTCTTGAGGGCTCCTCTGTTTCTCTGAGGGGACTTGATGTAGTGCCAGAGTTCTTTTTGCCCCTGGGCGGCTGGGAGAGGGTGGGAAAAGACTTGCTTTCCACACAGTGGCTGAATGAGTGTGACAGTGTTGCTGAAGGGGGCCCCAAGCCAGCCTCCTCACACAACCACCCGGTAGCTGAGAGACTGGCTGGGGGTGGGGGGTGTGCTGAGGACAGACAAAGCCCTGGGGTAGGGTGGGGTAAAGGAGGGCAAGCTGAAGCCTTTTGAGGAGGAGCTGATTGCTATGGCAACACTGCTTCCCAGACAGTTTCTCTAAGAGGGCGGGCCTAGGGCAGACTTACTCCAGCTTCCTCAGGACTCAGGCGGTTTGTGTGAGTGGATGGGGCGTGAAAAGAAAGGGCATCAGTTTGCTACTCCGAGGCTGGAGTATATAGGCTTGCTGCTTTGCTGAAGCAGCTGACAGTTGAGATGCTTGGGCCTATCCTCAAAAATGGATATGAGTGAACAACAGCCATTTGGATTATTGTAGTTAAAGACCAGAGTTGTTATTGTTTATGCAAAGCCCCCATTTTACAGATTTGAAAATTTATGGCCAAAGAGTGATTCCTAAGGCCTCACAGTGAAAGAGCAGGATGTAGGATCCAGGTCTCCTGGTTACTGTTCAGTCAGCCCAGGGCTCATTGTTTTTTTCAGCTAATGTTTATTGAGCACCTATCATGTGCCAGGCACTAATGTTGACTCAAAATATGAGCATGAATCAAACAAAGTTGCTGCTCTTATGAAACTTCCATTCTAATAAGGGGAGAAATAAAGTGAGAGAGAGAGAGAGAGAGAGATGAAGAGGCCAGGTAGTGATAACTGCTACATATAAAAAAAAACCAAAATGGTAAATTTAGGGCAAGTAGGTAAAGTCTCTTGATTGTACTTTGCTGCTTTCCCTGGGCACACTGAGGCCTGAAATATCTTGGATATTTCACCCTGAAATATTGTTCTCTGACCTTTGTAGGTGACTAAGACTGGCCTACCTTAGTGGCAGTAAGATAGAACAAGGTGGGGTTGCTAAAAGATTATTCCTTTCCTACAGTGTTCTGTGTCTCTGTTCTGAGTAAGCTTTACTAAGACAAGTAGGCTTTTACATTGATACTCTGCAATTTTGATCAGGGTGTTAAAAATTCCCTTAATCCTGTTTTGTTCAATTGGAAAACCAACAAGGAAGTCAGTCCAAGGGAACTTGGTTCATTTTTAGGGTTTTCCTCCAGGTCTGAGGTGAGGAGAAGGGGGCTTAGAGAAACTGCTACTTGCTTGTCTCTCCTAAGCCTAGAGCACAGGGAGGAAGTAGGGGGAGAGGAGCCTCTTTTTACTGTCTAATGACAACCTCAGGGCAGGGTGGGGAGGGGGGCCCCACAACATAGGCAAGGCAGAAACAAGGACCTTGGGTCTTCTGTGGCTTCTGAACTGTAGAAGAATGGACTATCAGCTGGGCTCAGTGGCTCAATTTGTAATCCCAACACTTTGGGAGGCCAAGGCGAGTGAATTGCCTGAGTCCACGGGTTCGAGACTAGCCCCGGCAGCTTGGTGAGCCCTGTCTCTACAATAAATAAAAAATTAGCTGGGCATGGTAGCACGTGCCTGTAGTTCCAGCTACTTGGAAGTCTGAGGCAGAAGGATCACCGGAGCCCAGCAGGTCGATGCTGGGGTGACCATGAGCGTGCGTGCTTCTGCACTCCAGCCTGGACGACAGAGTGAGACTCCAACTCAAAAAAAAAAAAAAAGAAGAAGAATGGACTGTCTTTTGGCTCTGGTGCTTGCCTTCTGCTTCTGTGGATGATTGGGAGAAGCCGCTCAAGTTCCAAATTATGACTTGCTGACAAGTACAGATGGCAGGGAAGACAGGACTGTCTATTTTCTTAGGTTGCCTCGAGAGCAGCCCCTCTAAAAAGTGTCATCGAATGCCCAATCCTTGCAAAAGTTTTTATCTTGATCATTTAAAGAATAGGAGGACAGGGTTAGGGATGCTGGTTCTGCTGCCATTTTATTTGGCTGGGGCTGGGCTGGACCTGGGGCCCAGTGACTCAGGGGGAGGGTGGAGAGTTTCGAGGGAGCTGTGAGTCATGGGGGTGAGCTCCATCACAAGAGTGGGACTCATTTCCCCCACTCGAGGCAGAAGCCCTCCTATGCCACTTCCCTGTGTTCTCTACCTCCTAGAACAGGGGCCTGTGAATAGAAAATATGCTGGCAGAAGGGATGGGACACCCTGATCTCAGAATGAGAGTTCAGAGACACAAAGAATACAGTAATGCTGGTTCCCTGAAATTAAAATGTATCTCTCTCAGTAGCCCTTGAGGATCCCTCTAACTAAGGCAAAAGAACACTGATATAGAGTAGGGTAAGGAAGAATACCATTTCCTAGCATGGAAGGAGATAGGAACCCACTTCAAGCCTTTTTCTTCTGCTGTGGCATGAAGGATGCTTCCTGGACTCCAGTAGTCCTCTGGCTCTGGAACTCTGGTTTGAAAGGTGGAGAGAGATGAATGAAAGTGGGGATATTTGGGGCCTGGGGCCTGGTATGGGAAGGACAGGCTGACTTTGAGGCCTGTGGATCTGTGAAAGCCCTGGAACATCCTGTTAATCAGCTTCGTAAGAGCGAGGGAGAGGGCTTGAGAAATGGGAAGCCTATGCCTTTGAAAGGGTTAAATAGCAGGGCAGAATGTGACTTCGGATTCTGGCAGATGTGGGGTTAAGAAAATGGGCGGGGCGACCTTGGGTAGGCCTGCCCCCTTGTGGACCAATAGGCGTGCGTCTCTTGGAGGGGGCGTGGCCCACACTTGAGGTCGCGGGGAGGCTGGCCTCTGATGGACCAATGAATATGGTCGCTTTCCAGGGAGGGCGTGGCCTTGGGGGGCGTGGCGGCCGTGGCCGCCGCGGCGGGGTGGTGGGGCGCTGGGCGGGGCGGGCGGCCCCATCAGCTGGTAGGAAATGGCCTGTGAGTCAGAGGGGCAGCGGAGTCGGCGGCGCGGAGCCGGGGCGGCCCCGGGGAGGGACCGTCGCAGGGAGGGGCGCGGCAGCGGCTGGGGGGCTGCGTGCGCCAGGGTCCGCTAGTGTTGCACACGAAGCTGAACAGAGAAGAGCCTAGCAAAGCAGGGCTCAGCCTGAGCCACCCTTTGTCTGGGTTGGGGGCCCGTGGCAGGGAGGACCGGGATCGGAGGGGAGGGATCGGAACGGGACGGAAAGGCCCGGAGCAGCGGCCACCGCAGCGGAGCCAATTTGGGAGCGGGGTGAGTGTGTGCTAGAGGGTAAAAGCAAATCTCCGAAGCTCCAGTACAGTATGGGGCCTGCCCAGGCTGTGGGGAGGAGAGGAGTGAGAAAGGACCTGGGTGGCTAAACAGGGGCTAGGGGATCGTCTAGAACAAGGAGTCCAGGAATCGAGGTGAGTCTGCTGGGCTTAGTTTAGAGGGGCTGCAGAGGTCTGCTCCCTCTCCACTGAGGTTGGAGGGCTCTAGGCTAGGACCAAGGGATTGGTGAGAGAGCAAAGGGTGAACCTTCCTACCCACAGTGGTGATCCCTGGGAACAGTCGCCCTAGCTTGTGTGGACATGTGTAGGGACAAAATGTAGAGCAGCTGGCAGCAGTTCTCTCTGCACAGGATGAGGGTGAAAAGCACATGGATAGGAATTCTTCTTCTTGTCACTCTCTTTGATCGGGGTAGGAATGAATATCTTTAATACTGAAGAGAAAGAGAATGAGCCCAGAAGCTGTACCTATAGCAATACCACCTTACCCACCTCCCAGGCCTAGCAGGTGTCTGAGGGTACAGACGTATTCTGGGACTTGTTGTTTTTGCTGGCCTTGCTCCCTTGGCATGTTGGGAGCTGTAGTCTTTGCCAGCCACAGCCTGGCACAGCTGTTTGATGCCGGCTGCTGCCCACCCTCTGCAGAAGGGGTGAGGGCTGGCTTACCCTGCCCTACCCCCCCTGCAGGCCTGCCCCATGAGTCAGCTTGAAGCCATGGTCCAGAGCCAGACTGGCTGGGTGGCAGGGAGTGAGTCTTAGAGCGTCTTGTTGATGGAGTGGGATCTGAGAAGGCTCTGGGGTTAATGAGCAGATGCGAGGCATGTCCGGGTCAAGTAGGGCATCAGTGTCATCACCTGGCTTCCCCAGGGCAAGAACTCAAGAAGGCAACTGGGATGACCTGGAAGTGGGGATGCTAAGGAAAAGGCCCTTCCTTAATCTGTATGGCTTGGGTAGAGGAAAAAAGGGGTAGAGATAGTACAGGTTGTACCCTCTGACAATGCTGCCATTCTGCCCTTTCCAGCCATCCCACCACTACAGGGAACCGGAATTTCTTAGGGTCCTGATTCTAATGAGAACCTCGTCAATGGCAAAGTGTGGAGTGCAGTGATGGGAACCTGGTGTAAGAGAGCTTTTCAGTCCTGGGTGCAAATACATCCTCTCTGCCTGCTCCCCATTCCCACCTTTGGTGTTCCTGATTCTCCCTGAACAGCTACTCTCTCTGCTTCTCTCATCTGTAGAATTTTTCTCTGTGCTGTCAGGATTGCTACACAGATCTCTGCAGCTTACATTCTACTTTTTTGAGCCCTGCTATTTGCTTACCACTGTGTTTGAAGTTGGTTAGAGGAGTGGGTCACAGCCCTGTCCTCAGGAACCCTGTGGTCAGTCTAGAAGACGTCTTACCTACAGGAGTGAGCAGAACTGTCACAGGGTTACAGGAGATAGTGACACTGCCATAGGTGAGATCTCAGAGGAGGGAGAGATATTTATGGTCTGGGGTGGACGGAGCAGACATTCTGGAGGGGATGACATTTGGCCTCGCCCAAGAGAAAGAATAGGTCTTGGGTAGGCATGCAAGGGGCACTCCTTGAAGGGGAAAAGAGCGGACAACCAGGCTACTGCCCAAAGGAGAATACTGACCCTGGGAGCAATTGGCCTTTCAACTTGACATTCCCCTAACTCTATATGAGTTCCAGAGGGCAGAATAACTAGTGAAGACCATCTTGTGTCCCAGCGATTTGGGTTTTTGGCATTGGGTGTGTAAGCATTGGGGGAAGAGAGTAGAGTGGTACTCCTGGTTGCTTCCAGTTGACTGACTACTTCTGCTTTATCTCTAGTTTGCAGGACCTGCGAGGGGGAGGGGTAGGCTCTGGAAAGTGCCTTCTGGCAGTGTCCCCTCCCCCTCCTCCCACTTGTTTGTTGTTGGATTTGTTGCCTCTTGTTAAAGAGATAGACTTCTAGAGGCAATTTAGAGTTTGAGACTGACGGCCAGCTTTGAGCTGACCTGAGGTTTGTACCTCTGAGAAGTGGTGATGGGGTGTGACTGTCCGTAAGACTTCTGCCCTTAGTGCTCTAGAATGGCACTTATCCCTTTGGAGATAGACAAATGGGAAGGAGTTGTGCAATTTGGTGGCCTTGAGTAGAGCTCTGAATTCTTGCCCTGGCCACCTCTCAGCTGGCATGGTCCCTTGGATCTTTGGGGTATCTTGTCCCTCCTCCCATTTAGGGCAGGAACCCTGAAAGTGGTGACCCTGACAAGTAGTCATCCTGCCTCAACTCACTTATCACATCTTATTACATTGAGCCAAGACCTACTTCTCTCTGACTCCTTAGGTATCCCAATTCTGCCATCTGGGCCCTGGATCCCAAGTTGGCCTCTTTTGCTTCTGAACATCCTTTCACATAGGAGAAGGATGTCCTGGGTGAGGGCCCTTACCACAGGTTCCAGTGATCCTGGCTTATGTCTGCTTTTCTCTCCTCAGGGTCCAGTTGAGCCCAGGTGCTGCACGGAATGGTGGCAGTCACCTTGCCAGTGCAGCGGGCATGGACCAGACTGCAAGCTAGGGGATCAAGGCATCAGTCAGGAAGAGGAGACACACAACTAGGCTTGAGGCCTCTTCATCGGGGTAAGTGCCGTGGAGCGGGAATGGGGAGCAGGTTCAGTAAGAAATCTGAGCTAAGCTGGGCTCGGTGGCTCAGCCTGTAATCCCGCACCTTTGGGAGGCTGAGGTGAGTGGATTACCTGAGCCGGCGGGTTCGAGACCCGCCTGGGCAGCGAGACCTCATCTCTACAATAAATCAAAAAATCATCCGGGCGTGGTAGCGTGCGCCTGTAATTCCTGCTACTCGGAAGGCTGAGGTGGAAGGATTGCCGGAGCCCAGCAGGTCGAGGCTGCGGTGGTCGGCAGCGGCCACTGCACTCCAGTCTGGGCGACAGAGTGAGGCTCCAACTCAAACAAACAAACAAACAAACAAACAAAAGAAATCTGAGCTAAACATGTCACCCTCTCAGGAGTTCTGAGAGTGGTCTCTATATTCTGTTAGTCCGTCTAGATATTTCACACACATTCACCCCAAGGTGCCCCTCAAAGTTACCCCTTCAGGCTGGGAGAGGGTTTGAAACTCAGCTGGATTGACTGATTCCCCTGACTACTTTTCTCCTCTTTTCTTACACAGATGTCCCCAGGCCCCCCAGCCCAGGCCCAGCATAAAGGCCGTGTGGGGGGGCCCCCCTGACCCAAGGGGGGGCTTCATGCGCCACGTGCAGGCGGAGCCATCTCCATCCTCAGAGCCAGAGGCTGGCCCTTCACAGCCTCCAGTCAGGCAGGGGACCCTCCAGGGTGGCCTGCTCATGGGCTACAGCCCAGCAGGGGGGGCGACATCCCCCGGGGTCTACCAGGTATCCATCTTTTCCCCTCCAGCTGGTGCCTCTGAGCCTCATAAGGCCCTGAAGCGACCAGCCCCGCTCCCTGAGGGTCCCCGGGAGCTGAAGAGAGGCCCTGGGCTGGGGGCTAGAGAGGGACCCCCTGAAGAACCATCTACTGTGGGGCTCTTGGGCCCAGAGGGACTGGGGCTGGGACTGGGAGTGGCCAGCCAGCATTTCTCCCATCATGGCCTCTGTGTTGTGGAACAGGGAAGTAGCACCACCTCATCTTGGACTTCAGGGGCCCGTAGTCCCTCCTGGCCCCCATCAAATACTTCCTGCAATACTTTGCACACCAGAGACTGGGCTTCCCCAGATCTAGGGGGACAGGGGTGCCTGGGGGAGTCCCCAGGGCCAGCCCCTCCAGGCCAGCTGCACACACTTGACACTGATTTGCACAGTCTTGCACAAATAGGGGGTAAGAGCCCAGTGGCTGGGGTGGGCAACGGGGGAAGCCCTTGGCCTAGGGAGTCCCCTGGCACTGCCAATGGGCGCAGTCCCGAGCACACACCCCCTGGCCCTGGACCTCCAGGCCCCTGCCCCACCAAGCGAAGGCTGCTTCCTGCTGGAGAAGCCCCGGATGTCAGCTCTGAGGATGAGGGGCCAGCCCCTCGGAGACGCCGGGGAACGCTGTGCCACCCTCCTGCTGCCAACAGTTCTGATGCCAAAGCCACACCCTTCTGGAGCCACCTGCTGCCCAGGCCCAAGGAGCCTGTGTTGGTAAGCCAATAGAGGAGCTCATCTACTCTTAAGTGGATATTCATGTGGGTGAAGACAGAGGCCTGGGGGGAGGGGTAGTATTCCTTTGAGAGCTTGTCATGAGCCCCTGCTCCCAAACATACTGACCTTTACCCAATCTTTTTTCCCAATCTTTCCTCTCCATAGGACCCAACAGACTGCAGTCCCATGGGGCGGAGGCTAAAAGGTGCCCGTCGCCTGAAGCTGTAAGTGATTAGCTTTTTCCACTACTCTCTCCCTGAGAATGGGGGCAGAAGTCTGTAATTCTCTTTCTTTCTTTTTTTCTGTTTTTTGAGTCGGAGTCTCACTCCGTCGCCCAGGCTGGAGTGCAGTGGCACTCTCATTGCCACCACAGCCTTGATCTGCTGGGCTCAGGTGCTCCTTCCGTCTCAGCCTTCCAAGAAACTGGAAACACAGGCATGTGCACCACGCCCGGCTAATTTTTTTATTTATTGTAGTGACAAGGTCTCGCCATGTTGCTCAGGCTGGTCTTGACCCCCTAAGCTCAGGCAGTTCTCTCACCTCAGCCTCTCAAAGTGCTGGGATTACAGGCTTGAGCCACCGCGCTGGCCTGTAATCCTCTTTCTAACTTCAGAGCAGGGGACCCTCAGGGCAAGAGCCCTAGGTAATGGCAGTGAGTGAGGTCCAAGGACATGAGTAGGAATCCCAGAATACCTCAAGCCAACCCACTGTCCCCACCCCTACTAGGAGCTCCCTTCGAAGCCTCCGGAAGGGGCCAGGCCTGCTGAGCCCCCCCAGTGCCTCCCCCATTCCTACCCCTGCTGTCAGCCGTACCCTGCTGGGCAACTTTGAGGTAACTCCCCTTGGGCTCTGATTGGGAGTTCCTGGGAGGAATGAGATGATGGAACGTGGCTTGGATGGATAAGGAAAAGAACTGACATCTCTCTCATAATGTGGTTTCCCCACTGTGACCCCAGGAATCATTGCTGCGAGGACGCTTTGCACCATCTGGCCACATTGAAGGCTTCACAGCAGAGATTGGAGCTAGTGGGTCCTATTGCCCCCAGCATGTCACGCTGCCTGTCACTGTCACCTTCTTTGATGTTTCTGAGCAAAATGCCCCGGCCCCCTTCCTGGTATGGCCTGACCTCAACCCCAAAGTCAGCCCATTAAGAGGATGAGGGGTTGGGGGAAGGGTGCAGGGGCAAGAGTATTTCATACTTGTTTCTCTCCCAGGAGTGAGTCAGGGCTGGTGGGAAGAATTCTGGCATGGGGCGGAAGCAAGCTCAGTGGGAGATTGTAGGGAGGGATGAACATTCAGGTCTCAAGGCTTTCCTAGTCTCCACCTTGGCTGATGGTTCCCTGGCCTTCCCAGGGCGTCGTGGACCTGAACCCCCTGGGGAGGAAGGGTTACAGCGTGCCTAAGGTGGGCACCATCCAAGTGGTGAGTTTGCCCTGAGGGAGTGGGAGTGGGGAGGAAGGAAAACAGCCCTTAGACACTACCAACCTTGACTGTCCTACCCCTAGACCTTATTTAACCCCAACCAGACTGTGGTGAAGATGTTCCTTGTGACCTTTGACTTCTCGGACATGCCTGCTGCCCACATGACCTTCTTACGCCATCGCCTCTTTTTGGTGCCTGTGGGTGAGGAGGGAAGTACTAGCCCCACCCACCGCCTCCTCTGCTACTTGCTGCACCTCAGGTGAGGACAGGACCCAGGGTCTTGGGGAGGCCCAGGTATCCCTTCCCTGAATAGGATCTCTTCTTGCTTCTCTACTATCCAGATTCTTAACTTTGACCACATTATCTTCCACCAGGTTCCGGAGCTCTCGCTCAGGCCGCTTAAGCCTGCATGGAGATATCCGCCTGCTTTTTTCCCGCCGGAGCCTGGAGCTGGATACGGGGCTCCCCTATGAACTGCAGGCTGTGACTGAGGCCCCTCACAATCCACGTTATTCACCTTTGCCCTGATTGCCAGTGCTCTGAACCCATATGGGCCAACAACCTGCCGGCCCATCCTGCTCCATCCTTGACAGGGTACATACATGGAGAGATGGCACGAGACCCTTCAGGCTTGAATTAAAACCCTCACCATGCCCATGCCCAAATCGATTATTTGGGTGTTTAAAGCTTCTGATCCTTAGTACACCCTGCCCTACTCCGGGTACTCCATGTGCCTGTCCCTTACCTTGGGTTTCCCAGGCCAGCTTAGGTAGGAGGGAGGAACCAGAGCTATCCTGAGGTTGTCCCAAGTTCCCAGGCAAGTCATGCCAGCGTTGCCTCCCTGTCCTGGGCAGGGGCCACTTATTATTTTATTTATTTTTAATTTATAATTTATTCAAATTGGATTGCCTTGGTAACTCCCAAACCTGATAATTGGCATCACCCTTCCTTTCCCACTCTCAGATATTGCTGTAACCTCAGGAGTTGAAGAGGCTTATGTGGGGGTGGGAGGAAAACTGCTCTCTCTCACCTGAGGGCAGAAGAGTTATTCCAGAGGGACTGAGTCACTCAGTTTCCCCTAGTCCCTTCACTTTCCCTTTCTTCTGGCCCATCTCTGAAAGCCAACTTGTATGTATGCGTGGTGCACAAGCTTGTGTTTGTGTGATATGTGTGTGAGAGAGAGAACGTGTGCATGTATGCATGCACACACACAGGGGTTAACCACCCCTCACCTAGGGCTCCAGACTCCAGTTGTCCCTCTCTTCCTGCCTGTGTCTCCTTGCTTTGGGGTCCTGACTGAGGAAGGTGTCCAGGGGGCAGAGTCAGGGCCAAGGACCGGGGTGCCTCCTCTCACCTGGCCAGACTCTGACCCACCTACCTCAGCTGGGGTGAGGAGCACCCCTCAAACTCAGTCATGTGGTTCCCGACTACCCTATTCCCCCCTCTAGACTCTGACCCAGCCTTAGCCCTGACTCTTCGGGCTGGGCTGAGGGGAACAAGCATTTGCTGAAACTTGAAAAACAAAACAAAAACAGGAAAAAATTGTACCTGGTACTTTTTTTAGAAAATAAAAAAGAAAGAATAAATTCTTGTTTGGACACTTGAACTAAACTGTATTTTTTTTGTTGGGGAGAGGATATGAAGGGGGATGGAAGGCCTACCTGGAGCTAGGTCTCTGCCCTTTCTCCTAGGTCCTACTTGGGGGTAAAGGGAGTAGGTAAAGTTCAGCAATAGAAGCTGAATTCTCTGAATGGGGATCTGGATTCTTTTTTTTTTTGAGTAAGAGTCTCACTCTGTCCCCCAGGTTGGAGTGCAGTGGTACACTCTTCCTTCTGGGCTCAGACAATCCTTCTGCTTCAGCCTTCCATGTAGCTGGAACTATAGGCGTACAACGCCTGGCTAATTTTTTTTTTTTTTTTTTTTTTGAGTTGGAGTCTCACTCTGTCACCCAGACTGGAGTGCAGTGGCCACTCCTGGCCACCGCAGCCTCGGCCTGCTGGGCTCCGGCGATCCTTCTGCCTCAGCCTTCCAAGTAGCCGGAATTACAGGCATGCGCCACCATGCCCAGCTGATTTTTTGATTTATTGTAGAGATGAGGTCTCGCTGCCCAGGCGGGTCTCGAACCTGCGGGCTCAGGCAATTCACTCACCTCAGCCTCCCAAAGGCGCGGGATTACAGGCTGAGCCACCGAGCCCGGCTACGCCTGGCTAATTTTTAAAAAAATTTATTGTAGGCCGGGCTCGGTGGCTCAGCCTCTAATCCCAGTGCTTTGAGAGGCTGAGGTGAATGGATTGCCTGAACCCGCGGGTTCGAGACCAGCCCGGACAACTTGGCGAGACCTCGTCTCTACAAAAAGTAAAAAATTAGCTGTGCGTGGTAGCATGCACCTGTCGTTCTGGCTACTTGGAAGGCTGAGGCGGAAGGATAGCCAGAGCCCAGCAGGTCGATGCTGGGGTGGCCGTGAGCATGCATGCTACTGCATTCCAGCCTGGGTGACAGAATGAAACTCCAATCCCCCGCACCAAAAAATATTTATTGTAGAGATGAGGTCTCACCAAGTTGTCCAGGATGGTCTCAAACCTGTGGGCTGAGGCAATCCTCCGGTCTCTGCCTCCCACAGTGCTGGGATTACAGGCGTGAGCCACCATTCCTGGCTAGGATCTGAATTCTTTTTTTTTTTTTTTTTTTGAGTTGTAGTCTCACTCTGTCGCCCAGACTGGAGTGCAGTGGCTGCTTCCGGCCACCGCAGCCTCGACCTGCTGGGCTCCGGCGATCCTTCCGCCTCAGCCTTCCGAGTAGCCGGAATTACAGGCATGCACTACCATGCCCGGCTGATTTTTTGATTTATTGTAGAGATGAGGTCTTGCTGCCCAGGCGGGTCTCGAACCTGCGGGCTCATGCAATCCACTCACCTCAGCCTCCCAAAGACGCGGGATTACAGGCTGAGCCACCGAGCCCTGCTGGATCTGAATTCTTATACTGGTTATGTTAATGACTTTAGCTTCTCAAAACTTCAGTTCTCTCATTTTATGAGGGTGACTACGCAGGTCTCTCTCTCTCTCTCTCTCTCTCTCTCTCTCTCTCTCTCTCTCTCTCTCTCTCTAGTTGGAGTTTCACTTTGTCTCCCAGGCTGGAGGGCAGTGGCACGCTCACAGCCACCGCAGCCTCGACCTGCTGGGCTCAGGTGATCCATCCTTCCGCCTCAGCTGGAACTACAGGCGCATGCCACTACGACCGGTTAATTTTTGGATTTATTATAGAGACGAGGTCTCGCCAAGTTGCCCAGGCTGGTATCGAACCCCTGGACTCGGCAAACCTTTCACCTCGGCTTCCCAAAGTGCTAGCTAGGATTGCAGGTTTGAGCCACTGCACCCGGCCCTACGCAGGTCTCTTAAAGGATGTACCAGAACCTCAGGGATGTGTGCAAGGTGACTTGCTCTGGACAAGATTGAACGTTGAAGCTGTTGGCTGGGCTCCGTATACAGGGGACTAGGGCTGACAGACCCTGCTTGGGAGGAAGAGATGGAAAGAGCTTTGGTTCCTTGAGAAAAGAGGGGAAGGGAAAATCTTAGCCCAATCACCGGGCAATGTTAGGCCCGTTACCATGGCGACGGGATGGGGGTCAGTCCCCAGTGGGAGGGCTAGGCATAACACAGCAGGACTACCCGAGAATGTCACTATGGCAACCATGGCAACGAGTCAACTCCAATCCATTGGTCGCTATGGTGAGAGATGGGGCGATTATACGCTCTGGAGGGTAAACTGAGTCTCGGGTGGGGATAGAGAATTCTGTGGGAAATGTCTCTGCGTCACATGCACGCGGAAAATAGTCTCCATTTTGGCCATCAGGCTGGGGATCTCGAGCTCGAACACCAAAACCAGCGGCAGCCTTGGGCCTTCTTTGGAAGGTCTGCGTTGCCCAGGGAACCACTCTTTGCAAGCTCTGCCAAGCAACGTTGATTGGGTGAGAGTGGATGGGGGCGGGGACGGCCAGAAGTACATCCGGGGCGTGGACCAGCCGGAGGAAAGGCTCGGGTCGGTTTCTGGAGCGACTGCTCTGCCCTGTGTCTTGTTGGTTCCGGAGGTTGCTGCGGCCGTGGGAAATGCTGGCGCGCTCGGCGCGGGGCACTGGGGCCCTTCTGCTTAGGGTGAGAACGAGGCAACGTTTTCCAAAGGGTCGGGACGGAGATCACCCGGGTCCTCAGCTGGGAAGGAGCGAAATTCCAACTTTGGGAGAGGGCTGGGGTCAGAGGTCATGGGCCCCACGTGTGTTCCTCTCCGAGGATTTTGAGGGTCGCGGTTTAGTGAGATACCTTCAGGACAGAGGGGCGGGGTGGCGGGTCACCTGGGATCTCTGCTCACTGTCGTCTTTCTTTCAGGGCTGTCTACAGGCTTCTGGCCGCGCTCCGCGCCGCGCCTCCTCCGGATTACCCCGAAACACTGTGGTACTTTTTGTGCCGCAGCAGGAGGCCTGGGTGGTGGAGCGAATGGGCCGATTCCACCGGATCTTGGAGCCTGTGAGAACCTCTTCTGCCCACCCTGGGCCAGCGAGATGACCGGATCCCTCAGGGCACGGGGTGGGAGGGGACCTCCTTGGGGCCTACCCACACCTTTAGCTCCTTACTGAAAGGGCAGGGCCCAGGCTGCTGACCATCATCCCCATGGTTACCCCCTTTTCCTATTGTTCTGGCATCCCATAGGCCCCATTTCTGGAGAATCTCTCCCACCCACCTTCTCAGCACTACCTGTCTGCATAGTGATTGCTATTCTGCTGGCTTCCATTCCCATGACTCTTCTCCATTCAGAGAACTAGTCTTGCATTTCTCCTCTCTTGGGTTTCCCTACCAGTGACAGCCCAACCTTCTGAGGATTTCCCTCTTGGTAGGGGCTGCTGCTTTCCTGGACATGTTCCACGTGTTGACTCCCTACCTCCTCCAGGACTAACTTAGGTCTCAACCCTGTAGTCCCCATCTTTCTGAGGACCCACGACTTCTCTTCCCAGGGCTTGAACATTCTCATCCCTGTGTTAGACCGCATCCGATATGTGCAGAGTCTCAAGGAAATTGTCATCAACGTGCCTGAGCAGTCGGCTGTGACTCTCGGTGAGGAGTTCAAGGTGACACGGGTACTTTGAGACCATTATGATGTGGTTGCTGTAGATCCATAGCATAAGAGACAGAGCTGGTTGGGACTTGGAGGCCTGACTGTTCTTTCCTTTTCTGCAGATAACGTAACTCTGCAAATCGATGGGGTCCTTTACCTGCGCATCATGGACCCTTACAAGGTATCTGCCCATGCTTTATCCAGACTTTTGAGTTGTTCTCCTCACTAAAATCCTGCACATAAGCTTACACTGGTCATGCCCCTTTCAGGCAAGCTATGGTGTGGAAGACCCTGAGTATGCTGTCACTCAGCTAGCTCAGACGACCATGAGATCAGAGCTTGGCAAACTTTCGCTGGACAAAGTCTTCCGGGTAAGAGGATCTGATCCAGAGTTAGGGTTTGAAGGCACCAACTTCACACTCTTAGTACTTTCTGGGGGTCAGGATCAGTCCCAGACCCATCTCAGCTTAGGTCCTTGATAGGTGGGCTGAGGCTGTGGTGCTTACACCTCTCTTTTTCCAGGAGCGGGAGTCCCTGAATGCCAGCATTGTGGATGCCATCAACCAGGCTGCTGACTGCTGGGGCATCCGCTGCCTCCGTTATGAGATCAAGGATATCCATGTGCCACCTAGGGTGAAAGAGTCCATGCAGATGCAGGTGGGGGCCAGGGAAGAGGACCTCAGAGTGCTCCAGTACCTGGACTCCCTTCTTATTGTGGTCTACATAACTGCACTTCTGTATAAGAGTTTTCCCCTGATTTGTTGATGGGGGTTGCTGGGGGCTTTCAGGTGGAAGCAGAGCGGCGGAAACGGGCCACAGTTCTAGAGTCTGAAGGGACCCGAGAGTCAGCCATCAACGTGGCAGAGGGAAAGAAACAGGCCCAGATCCTAGCCTCTGAAGCAGACAAGGCTGAACAGATAAATCAGGCAGCAGGTCAGCAGAGGGTAGAGGCTGAGGGAGGAACAGGACATGGGTCTTTGAAGATTGGTGCTGGTACAGGAGCTTTGGGAGCTCTGTCTCTTTTCTTCCAGGAGAAGCCAGTGCAGTTCTGGCCAAGGCCAAGGCTAAGGCTGAAGCTATCCGAATCCTGGCTGCAGCTCTGACACAACATGTGAGAAGCTCCGGGGTGGGAATGGGGGGACAGGAGTTGACAATAGAAGGGGTTCTCTCATCTACCCTTGAGGGAAGTTCTTGTGTTTGTGAGCTCTGTTGAGCCAGGTTACATGATCCCCTGAATTGTGACCTACTTACCCTCTTTTTAGGAACCTGGCCTCCCTTCTCCACTCCCCCCCACCCTTTCTTCTCCAAGTCTGTAATCGCTGATTTTATTGTCCTGTGGCCACAGAATGGAGATGCAGCAGCTTCACTGACTGTGGCCGAGCAGTATGTCAGCGCGTTCTCCAAACTGGCCAAGGACTCCAACACTATCCTACTGCCCTCCAATCCCGGCGACGTCACCAGTATGGTGGCTCAGGTTAGATCCTCTGATGACCCAGCACAGAGCACCAGTGCCAGAGACTGAGCCCCCACTACCACCACTTACCATAGAGGTCTTCAGAGTGCCCAAGATCAAGTATATCCATGTGCCTCCTCGGGTGAAAGAGTCCATGCAGATGCAGGTGGAGGCCAGGGAGGGGTAGGAAGAGGACCTCAGGGTGCTCCAGTACCCGGACTCCCTTCTTATTGTGGTCAGTATAACTGCACGTCTGTATAAGAGTTTTCCCCTGATTTGTTGAAGGGGATTGCTGGGGGCTTTCAGGTGGAAGCAGAGTGGCAGAAACGGGCCTGGACCTGGCCCTGGACCTCCTTTCATTCCTTCTAGAGATGGAATCTCTAAGAATGAGACATCTTCACTCACGCCTGCAGATAGGGAAGCTCTTAAAATACCTTAATTTGCGGATGCTGTGTCATCATTCTGAAGGTCACTTTGCTCTGATGGTCTGTAAGATTCTGAACACCGACTCCAGAGCTTTTAAGACTGAGGCAAGAGAGGATGATAGGAAAGCCAAACTCACTGGCCCTGGTGCCACTTCTTGCCTTTTAACCATTGGTAGGTTGGGCTGTACCTCTGCCAGGTGTCCTCATGGCTCTCTCTGTCCCTCTCCTCAGGCCATGGGCGTATATGGGGCCCTCACCAAAGGCCCAGTACCAGGGTCCCAGGACTCAGTCTCCAGCAGGAGCAGCAGAGATGTCCAGGACACAGATGCAAGTCTTGATGAGGAACTTGATCGAGTCAAGCTGAGTTAGTGGAGCTGAGCTTGGCCAGGGAGTCTGAGGACAGGGAAGTATACTCTTTATACTTCTGGAGCCTGACTCTAGCCTCCCTGCCAAGATTTTGGTTTTTATTTTTTTATTTGAGTTTTAATCATGTAATAAACTCACTAGTGGCGAACGAGAAACTGTCCTCTTTCATTGGGGAATGAAGTTGGGAAAGTCACTAGCATTTTCCTTGGATGTCTACTCGCACTGTACAGTCCTGTCAGGTCTTGGGAACTGATGCCTTCTTGAGCAAGAATGAACTTCACATAAAGTTAAACTATCCTTTCTGTGTCAAGAAAAGCGGTGGGATAGGGTGAAAGGATTAAAACACATGTCCACTACTGCACTGCTAGCTAGGGAGTGTAGTCTCCTTCCCACTAAATGTGGGGCTGTGTGTTCAAGGCAGGTGTTCGGGCAGGGCTGGGGAGGGGTGGTAAATGGAAAAGGGAATTGCCCTGGCAGAATAGTACTTTTTGTTGTTGGTGGTGGTGGTGTTTTTTTTTGAGTCTGAATCTCACTCTGTCACCCAGGCTGGAGTGATGTGGCATGCTCATGGCCACCACAGCCTCGACCTGCTGGGCTCAGGCGATCCTCCCACCTCAGCCTTCCAAGTTGCTGGAACTACAGGCGCATGCCATTACACCTGGCTAATTTTTTTATTTGTTGTAGAGACAAGGTCTTGCCAAGTTGCCCAGGCTGGTCTCGAACCCCTGAGCTCAGGCAATCCTTTTGTCTCTGCCTCCCAAAGTGCTGAGATTACAAGCGTGAGCCACTGTACCTGACTGAGTAGTACTATTGAATGCTTAAAGGATCTTCAAGAACTGAGGGCACTGCTCATCTGTTTGTTCAAAAACATTGAACATCCGGGCTCGGTGGCTCAGCCTGTAATCCTGCGCCTTTGGGAGGCTGAGGTGAGTGGATTGCCTGAGCCCGCGGGTTTGAGACCTGCCTGGGCAGCGAGACCTCATCTCTACAATAAAAAAAAAAATCAGCCGGGCGTGGTAATGCATGCCTGTAATTCCGGCTACTCGGAAGGCTGAGGCAGAAGGATCGCCGGAGCCCAGCAGGTCGAGGCTGTGGTGGCCGGGAGCGGCCACTGCACTCCAGTCTGGGCGACAGAGTAAGACTCCAACTCAAAAAAAAAAAAAAAAACATTGAACAAACATAGACACTGAGATTACAAAAGCAACAGAGACCCACTGGTCCCTGCTTCCACAGAATACAGGTTCAGGTAGAAAAGACAGACAAGAGCTGGGCATGATGGCTTGTGCCTGTAATCCCAGCACTTTGGGAGGCTGAGTCGAGAGGACTGCCTGAGCCCACAAGTTTGAGACCAGCCTGGGCAACATGGTGAGACCCTCTCTTTACAGTAAATCAAAAACTAGCTGGGCATGGTGGTACGCACCTGTAATTCCAACTACTTGGAGGCTGAGGTGAAAGAATCACTTGAGCCCAGCAGGTCGAGGCTGTTGGCTGTAGCAGTGTGCCACTGCACTCTAGCCTGGGTGACAGAGTGAGAGACTCTGAGTCCAAAAAAAAAAAAAAAAAAAAGACAGACAAGGAAGCAGACAGTGATAGAAAGTGATAAATGCTGAGATGGAGGAAACTTCTGGCTGAGGGATCCTGGGGGGACGAGCATGTCAGCTTGTGGGCAGCAGGATTGCTGACTCTGCCATTGAGCTCAGGCTGGAAAAATTTGCGGGTTTTCACCAAGCTAGAACCTGGGTTAGAATATGCTAAGGCTTGCTGGGCGTGGTAGCTCATGCCTGTAATCCCAGCACCTTGGGAGGGAGAGGTGAGAAGATTACCAGGCTGGTTTGAGACCAGTCTGGGTAACTTGGTGAGACCTTGTCTCTACAATAAATCAAGAAAAATTAGCTGCGTGTGGCGGCATGAGCCTTTAGTTTCAGCTACTTGGAAGGCTGAAGCGAAAGGATCACCTGACTGGGCCCAGCAGGTGGAGGCTGTGGTGGCTGTGAGCATGCCACTGCACTCTAGCCTGGGCGACAGAGTGAGACTTGGAATTAAAAAAAGAATATGCCAAGACTTACTGCTTGAGAGAAGTTGGAACATTCAATGAGCTGTTTGCTATGGCTGAAGAGTAGGGTGTTAAGGAGGATATGACTATATGGCAAGGACCAAGCCACAGGGAGCAAGAGTCCTGTTGAAAGGGTTGGACATTATCCCTCAGGTTGTAGGAAAACCGTGAAGGATTTTTCCCTTCCTATGAAGAATTTTAAGGCCGGTTGAGTTGGCTCATGCCTGTAATCTCAGCACTTTGGGAGGCTAAAGTGGGAAGGTTACTTGAGCCCAGGAGTTTGAGATCACTTTGGGCAACATAGCAAAACCTCATCTCTACAAAAAATGAAAAAATTAGCCAGGCATAGTAGCACAAGTCTGTCTGTATTCCCAGCTGTTTGGGAGGCTGAGGCATAAGGATCTGATCCCAGGAGGTCGAGGCTGCGATGAGCCACGAGCTTGTCACTGCACTCCAGCCTGGGCAACAGTGAGACCTTCATTTAAAAAAAAAATTGTTGAGTTTAAAGTAATCATGTCAATGTTTTAGATAGAGCTGTCCTGCTGCAACAAGAAGAAGGGATATGAAGGACATGGGAAGCTTGAAGGACAGTAAGAAGGCTACCTCAGTAATCCTGAGGTGAGTAAAGCCTGAACTGAGGTATAGAGGTGAAGATGGAGGGATTAGTCAACATTTTTCTGAAGTAGAATATATTCCTTTATCCATATGATAAGTATTTATTGATCCTCAGATATATGCTTGGCACTGAGGATATAATAATGAAGAAAACAAAATTCCCTGTCCTCAATGATCTGATATTCTATTTGAATGGGGACAAACCATTAATTTGTATAGAATTTCAGATACTGATGAGTTGGGCTATGAAAAAAACTAAAGAAAGGAAGGAAGATTAGGAATTTCTTTGCAAGGGGCTGGGGACTGTAATATTAAGTAGAGGATTCAGGAAGCCTCGCTGATGTTATATTTGAGCTTATTTATGAATGTGAGGGTAACACTCATTTGGGCATTTGGGAGTGAAGCTGACAGGAGGCATTTGGGTTTCCACCTTTTGGCTATTATGAATAATGCTATGAATGTTGATGCTGAAATTTTTGTTTGAACATGTTTGTATTTCTCTTGGGTATATACCTAGGAGTGAAATTGCTGGATCGTTTGATAACTATGTTTACCCTTTCGAGGATCTGTTTTCCAAAGCTGCTGTACCATTTTACAATCCCACCAGCAGTGTATGAGGGTTCCAATTTCTCCTCATCCTTGCCAACACTTGTTATTATCTGTTCTTTTTATTATAGTCCTCTAACTGGGTTTGACGTGGTATCTCCAGCATTTCCCTGATGACTAATGATGAGCATCTTTCCATGTTTATTGGCTATTTGTATATCTTCTTTGGCAAAATGTCTAGTCAGATTCTTTGCCCATCTTAAAATGGGATTATTTGCCTTTTTCCCCTCTCCTATACTCTGAAGGGAGAATTATTTGTTTTTTATTATTGAATTATAAGATTCAGGTAGAGGCTTTGAGAAGAGGAATAATGAAATCTATCATTTGGAATCCGCCAAGCAAAAAGGGAAAATTAGTATTACTTATCCCCGTTTTACAGATGAGGTAATGCCCAATAATGACAATATGTGGCAAAGCTAGGATTCAAGTCAAATTTGACTTGAGCAGGCGTGCTCTTAGTTTTAATGAATGGACAGGGGTTCCCTGAACTCTTCTAGCTTGGTCCTTTGCCCTAGATTCTCCTAAATCTCTCCTCAAACTCTCAGCCCTACGTTCCTTGCTGAACTTCCACCGAGGTGCCTGCAGATGGCGATGGGGCTCCCGGCGGGCTGCTCTGCCAGGCGCACGCGTCTCTGTGGTGCCAGGCAGCTGGCGCCGCCGCCGCACTTCCGGCCGCCGTTCCAGGTGAGCCAGGGTCCACCGAGCTCCTCCCCGCGTTCCCCCCACCCCGAAGGGACCTCACCATGCCCCCACTCCCAACCAAGGGTGCCCAGTGCCGGGCTGGGTCCCCAAGCGAAGCCCGGGTAGCCACCAGAGAAGGCGTGGCCGCTCGGACGCCTGAGTCCCGGCGAGGCCCAGCTGGCTCCTGGACCCACGCTCCAGCACTGCTGCGCCCGGGAGGTCGTGCTCGGGTCTCTGGGCTAACCTGCCTCCCGGAAGCGGAGCGTGACTCCTCCCCCTTGTCCCTTCGGTCCCCACCAGGCGGCGCCGTGGGCTGGGCCCGGATTCCCTTGCGGCTTTGAGCCGTTGCCACCCCCCTGGGGGTATTGAGATTGGTGAGGGGAGAGACGCAGAATCGGCCTGAGAGCCTGTCTACCACTTGGAATAGGTTTCTCTTGTGACTTTTTTTTTTTTTATCAATATTTTCTGGTGTACATGTGCACATTCCTGTGTTCTGTCCCCAAAGATCCTGATTCAGTAGATCTGGGATGGGGGCCTGGAAATAGCATTTTTGACGCAGCACCAGGTTGATGTCTATAGTCTGGAACCTCACCTTCAGAAACACTGGTGTAATCGGTGGAGAGAACATTGCGATGGGTTGGCTGTGGGACTGCTTTTCTCCAGGAAGGTTTCCAAGAGAAAGTGAGTCTAGCTGGGCTTTGTGTTCAAGGATCTGGATATCCACTGTTCTTTGCCCCACAGTAATGAATTCCCTCCCCTACCTCTACCAGGATGCAGAAGATCTCCGTGCTACTCTTGCTGGCCTGGGTCTGCTTTCTCTTCTATTCTGGCATTGCCCTCTTCACCAGTGGCTTCCTGCTCACCCGTTTGGAGCTCACCAACCACAGCAGCTGCCAAGAGCTCCCAGGCCCTGGGTCCCTACCATGGGGGAGCCAACGGGAACCCGGGACCTGCTGGATGGCTTCCCGATTTTCCCGGGTTGTATTGGTGCTGATTGACGCGCTGCGATTTGACTTCGCCCAGCCCCAGCACTCACATGTGCCTGGAGAGCCACCTGTCTCCCTGCCCTTCCTGGGAAAACTAGGCTCCTTGAAGAGGATGCTGGAGATTCAGCCCTACAATGCCCGGCTCTACCGAACTCAGGTTGACCCACCTACTACCACCATGCAGCGTCTCAAGGCCCTCACAACTGGCTCATTGCCTACCTTTATTGATGCTGGTAGTAACTTTGCCAGCCACGCCATCGTAGAAGACAATCTCATTAAGCAGCTCACCAGTGCAGGTCAGTCTGGGCCTCTTTAAAGACCAGAAGTACCTTGGCAAATTTCTTCTTTAGACGTGAGGAGCCAAAACTGGGTGCTCAGCTGCATGGTTTACTGTGGCGTGGTTTAGAAAGAGATCAGGACCCAGCATGTAGGGAGCTCAGTTTCGGAGACATAGGAGAGGGGATCCAGGCTTTGTCCTTGTGAAGCTTCTAATCTGCATGGAGTGTTGGTTTTACTCTTGAGGAACTCTCAGTAAAGGGGCAGGAGAGGGATGCAGAGAAGATATGGGTCTCAGCTTACAAGTGTGAAGAGAGCAGAGAGATCCAGGCCCTGATTACTCAATGACTTGGAAAAAGCAGGATACACCCAGGACAGACAGATCAGTAGTCATACCCAGGACTGAGAACTAACAGAGCACTTTGTAGGAAGGATAAGTGAGAGGTCTGAATAGAGTATGGTTATCAGGGAAAGCTTTCTGATGGAAAATGTTAGGCATTGAGGGATAAGAAGCTGCTGAATAGAATTGCTGTGCTTTAAGGTGCGTGGTTGGAATTTCTGATGGGCCTTTAAAGGACCCCCTCTCCTCTTCCCTGGCCCTGACTCCTGCTCAGCCTCTGACCCCTCTCATGTCCCTGCAGGCAGGCGTGTAATCTTCATGGGAGACGATACCTGGAAAGACCTTTTCCCTGGTGCTTTCTCTCAAGCTTTCTTCTTTCCATCCTTCAATGTCAGAGACCTACACACAGTGGACAACGGCATCCTGGAACACCTCTATCCCACCAGTGAGCCACAGCACCTAATCCCTGGCTAAGACTGGGAGCTGGGGAGGGCTGCTTTATTCCACAAGTTCTGAGCCTCTCATGGGTGCAGCAGCCTGGGCTTGTATCTCTGGATGTAGAGGAGTGTCAGAGTCTGGATGGGGTTGAGAAGTGGGTTTAGTCCCCTGTGCTTAGTGTTCTCCCCTTCACAGTGGACAGTGGTGAATGGGACGTGCTGATTGCTCACTTCCTGGGTGTGGATCATTGTGGCCACAAGCATGGCCCTCACCACCCTGAAATGGCCAAGAAACTTAGCCAGATGGACCAGGTGATCCAGTGAGTGTGGGGTACTGGCTGGGGGAGTGGGTTTATGTATGAGAATCTCAGGATATATGGTCCCAGGAGAAAAAGTCCTTACTTTGGAGTCTCTTTCCTGGCTGAATTCTGTCTTCAGGCCTTTTTCTGAAGCCAGAGGTCTCATTCATCTTAGATAACTCAGTGTATGGCTTTGGGCATCAGGATCATGACCAAAGGACTGGTCCCTGCTAATGGAGATCATAGCTGGGAACAGATGGGCCCCTGATAAAAATCTTATTTTTAAGAAAAATCTTTATCCATTGCCATTTTTTTTGGCCCCCAGGGGACTTATGGAGCGACTAGAGAATGACACACTGCTGGTGGTAGCTGGGGACCATGGAATGACCATGAATGGGGACCATGGAGGGGACAGTGAACTGGAGGTCTCAGCTGCACTCTTTCTGTACAGCCCCACAGCCCTCTTCTCCAGCCCCCCACCTGAGGTGAGCCCTGGGATATGCCTCATCTGGCTTCCCAGTATTCAACCCATGTCATAATTATAGCCTTCTCATGAATCCCTCTATTTAAGTCCCCCATATCCATGATCCTGGGTATGCCCCACTCTCATTTCCTACCTAGGCGCCTATGTCATCCACCCAAACTCTGACTTCAACTTTGTGACAAACCCGCTGACCCCTGTCATTTCCCTCTAGGAGCAGGATGTGATTCCTCAAGTCAGCCTTGTGCCCACATTGGCCCTGCTGCTGGGCCTGCCCATCCCATTTGGGAATATCGGGGAGGTGATAGCTGAGCTGTTCTCAGTGGGCAAGGACTCCCAGCCCCACTCCTCTGCTCTTGCCCAAGCCTCAGCTCTTCATCTCAATGCCCAGCAGGTAGGTAAGGGGGATGGGCTTCCAGATGACAGCTAGGTTGGGCATGAGAGAAGCACAATGACCACCCTCCATTGTTCTTTGTCTAGTCTTAATCCCACCTTTCTTGCCCCCTTCTTTCCTCCCTTCCCCCCTTCCCCCTCTTGGATAGAGTTTGTCTCTCTGATTTCCAGGTGTCCCCCTTTTGTAATACCCATCCTTGCCTCTGTCCCAGTTTATGTCTCTGATCTCTTTCCTTTGGCGTCTGACCTTTTCTCTGCCAGGTGTCCCGATTTCTTCACACCTACTCAGCTGCTACTCAGGACCTTCAAGCTAAGGAGCTTCATCAGCTGCAGAACCTCTTCTCCAAGGCCTCTGCTGACTACCAGTGGCTTCTGCAGAGCTCCCAGGGAGCTGAAGCGACACTGCCGACTGTGATTGCAGAGCTGCAGCAGTTTCTGCGGAGAGCTCGGGCCATGTGCATTGAGTCTTGGGCTCGTTTCTCTCTGGTCCGCATGGCAGGGGGTGCTGCTCTCCTGGCTGCTGCCTGCTTTCTCTGCCTGCTGGCATCCCAGTGGGCAGTATCCCCAGGCTTCCCCTTCCGCCCTCTACTCCTGATACCTGGGGCCTGGGGCCTGGCTGGTGCCACCGTGTATGCTGGACTCCAGGCAACTACTGAGCTGAAGCTGGATCCAGTGGTCCTAGGGGCTGTGGCTGCAGTGAGCTCACTCCTGCCTTTTCTATGGAAAGCTTGGACTGGCTGGGAGTCCAAGAGGCCCCTGGCAATCCTGCTTTCCATCCCTGGGCCTGTCCTGCTACTCCTGCTCATTCGCTTGGCTGCATTCTTCTCTGATAGTTTTGTGGTAGCTGAGGCCAGGGCCACCCCCTTCCTTTTGGGCTCATTCATCCTGCTCCTGATTGCCCAGCTTCACTGGAAGGGCCAGCTGCTACCACCTAAGCTGCTCACAATACCCCGCTTTGGTACTTCGGTCCCAACAGGCCCCCCACGGCATAGTGGTGCTTATGCCCTGAGGCTTGGAGTTGGATTGCTTTTATGTACAAGGCTAGGTGGGCTTTTTCATCGCTGCCCTGAAGAGACACCTGCTTGCCACTCTTCTCCCTGGCTGAGTCCTCTGGCATCAATGGTGGGTGGTCGAGCCAAGAATTTGTGGTATGGAGCTTGTGTGGGGGCGCTGGTGGCCCTGTTAGCTGCTGTGCGCCTATGGCTTCGCCGCTATGGTAATCTCAAGAGTCCTGAACCCCCCATGCTCTTTGTACGCTGGGGACTACCCCTGATGGCACTAGGCACTGCTGCCTACTGGGCATTGGCATCGGGTGCAGATGAGGCACCCCCACGTCTCCAGGCCCTGGTTGCGGGGGCATCAGTTGTGCTTCCTCGGGCCGTGGCAGGACTGGCTGCCTCAGGGCTTGTGTTGCTGCTCTGGAAGCCTGTGACGGTGCTGGTGAAGGCTGGGGCAGGTGCTCCGAGGACTAGGACTGTCCTCACTCCCTTCTCAGGCCCCCCTACTTCTCAGGCTGACCTGGATTATGTGGTCCCTCAAATTTACCGACACATGCAGGAAGAGTTCCGAAGCCGGCTAGAGAGGACCACATCTCAGGGTCTCCTGACTGTGGCTGCTTATCAGTTGGGGAGCGTCTACTCAGCTGCTATGGTCACAGCCCTTACTCTGTTGGCCTTCCCACTTCTGCTGTTGCATGCAGAGCGCATCAGCCTTGTGTTCCTCCTTCTGTTTCTGCAGAGCTTCCTTCTCCTGCATCTGCTTGCTGCTGGGATACCCATCACTACCCCTGGTAAATACATATCTCAGTCCTGATTCATTTAAGGACTGTATTGGTGTGAGTTCAGCCCCTCTTGTTTTCAGGATCGTGTTGCTCCTCATTTCCCTCAGCTTCACAGAGGGTCCCATGCTCCACACAGCTGGGAATGTCTTCCTGATGTCGTCTTTCTTACCTACCATAGCCAAGCTAATTGTTCCCTCCTGTTGGCTTTCAAGGTTCATGAGGAGGGGAGACAAAGAACCCTCTAAGATTCCTTGTGGAATGCTGCATCCTCATGAGCACAATTTCCTGATTTTCCAGTGAGGGAAATGCTGGATGATGAATATATAGTGACATAGTGAGCTATGTGTGTTTGAGAGAGAGAGATTGGAGCTCAGACTAGGGTGATGGGGTTTTGTGTCACAGAGGGAGTTAGAATAACAGTGCTGGCTGTAAGGGGGTTGGGACAATGGGCGTGTGTGAGTATGTGAGAATTGGCACTGAAGTAATAGGAGTATATGGTCATGGGGCAGTAGGCTATGGGTTAGGGGATGGGATGTGACTATAGAGGCATATCTTTTCCTCCAGGTCCTTTTACTGTGCCATGGCAGGCGGTCTCAGCTTGGGCTCTCATGGCTACACAGACCTTCTACTCCACAGGCCACCAGCCTGTCTTTCCAGCCATCCATTGGCACGCAGCCTTTGTGGGATTCCCAGAGGGTCATGGTTCCTCCACCTGGCTGCCTGCTTTGCTAGTGGGAGCCAACACTTTTGCCTCCCACCTTCTCTTTGCAGGTACCCCCTTATCCCTCATTTGTTTCTATTGTTTATTCCGGCTTTGTGGAAAGAAAGGAGATGCCTGGGTTTGAGTGAAGTGATGTGGTTTTGTTGGATCATTGGCACCACTTGGGCTAGGCTAATTGGAACCAGAGCCAGGGAGGGTAGTGGGGGACCAGTGTGGACTGGTCAGTGTGGGCTGGTTCCAGGATCCTTAATTAATTCTAGCCTTGCCCTTCCCCGAGGCAGTAGGTTGCCCACTGCTCCTGCTCTGGCCCTTCCTGTGTGAGAGTCAAGGGCTGCGGAAGAGGCAACAGCCCCAAGGGAACGAAGGTGAAGCCAGAGTTAGGCCGGAGGAGGAGGAGGAGGAGCAGCCACTGATGGAGATGAGGCTTCGGGATGCACCTCACCACTTCAATGCGGCACTGCTGCAGCTGGGCCTCAAGTACCTCTTTGTCCTTGGTGTTCAGGTGGGTATAGGGGACAGACCAGGGAGTTAGTGACCTTTTTACACGTGTGTGCATCATATATATATATATATATATATATATATACATATATATATATATATATGTATGTATGTGTATATGTATATATGTGTGTGTGTATATATATATATATATATTTTTTTTTTTTTCCGAGTCAGGGTCTCATTCTGTTGCCCAGGCTGGAGTACAGTGGCATGTTCATGGCCTACCGTAGCCTCAACCTCTTGGGCTCAGGTGATCCTTCTATCTCAGCCTCCCAAGTAGCTGGGACTACAGGCACACCACCATGCCCTGCTAATTTTTTATTTTTTTGTATGTTGTTCAGGCTGGTTTTGAACTCCTGGGCTTGAGCAGTCCTCCCATCTCAGCCTTCCAAAGTGCCTGAGCCACCTTATTTCATACTTTCAAAAACCTTGGGGGAGAGCTTTGACTGAGGTTCACATAAATGAAATGACTATTGAAGCCCAGTGGCCTCAGATGGCAGTTTTGAGACTTGAACCTGGATCTCCTTAATCCTAGTTCTGGATCATTTCCTCTCTACATCCTGGATCTGGACCCTGCTAGTTGCATTGATGGGGATTACTCTATTATTGGAAAGACTGGAAAAGCTGAGGTGAAGGACAGGATTTTTTTCCCAAACTGTGGTCATGGATCCTCTTCTTTTCCTCCAGAGAAGGATGTGGCACTGACAACTTCCTCCACCATGGGGAGTGGGGCTTGAGTATTAGCATTACAGATGGATAGAGACTTGTCTAAGGTCACCTAGTGAGTAAGTGGTTGGGCCAGGATAAGAATAGTTAGTTCCTAGTTCCTAGCCCAGAGTTTTTTCCATGGATGTACACTACTTTCCTCCTTCCATTTTTCACAGGGGCCTATAGCAACTCTCATGTGGCCCTGCATCCTCATCCCCTTCACAGATAACATGGACCCTCCTTTCCTCCTTTAGATTCTGGCCTGTGCCTTGGCAGCCTCCATCCTCCGCAGGCATCTCATGGTCTGGAAGGTGTTTGCCCCTAAGTGAGTAGATTTGCTTGAGATGTAGAGGTGGTGGGGAGGAAGAAGTTTGGAGCAAAGTATGAGCATCCAGGATGGCCAAGATTTTGCCGGTGTAGGGAAAAGGCGCTAGACCTACTCTTTGTACTCTGAGATTCTCCATCTTTCTTTGCAGGTTCATTTTTGAGGCTATGGGCTTCATTGTGAGCAGCGTGGGACTTCTCCTGGGCATAGCTTTGGTGATGCGAGTGGATGGTGCTGTGAGCTCCTGGTTCAGGCAGCTAGTTCTGGCCCAGCAGAGGTAGCCTAGGCTGGAGTTCCTGACACTGGCTCCAGAGAGAGCTGGAGAACAATTTATCCTGGCCTATACAGGTGTTGGATGATCTGTAAGAGAGGCTCAGCCATACTTCTGACTACCATGCAGCCAGGGGCTGCTGACTTCTGGGACTTTATTACTTTATAATTCAGAATCTTAGTGGAGCCTGATCCCTAACTTCTGATTTGTATGCATTTGAGGGACTAGGGGCGGTCTCCAAAGTGGAATAAAGTAATAATGTAAAATATGTGTGTCTGAGATGTGGGATGTCTCCACTCTTTTATAAGGGTTGGGGAGAGGATCAGTCTCCCCTTCCACTAGGCACAGATGGGATCTGTCATCATAGGCAAAACTGGCTATAGCTGAGAACCTTTAGGAAGTGATTGGAGTTGTCTGAACTTACTGCCTCCACCTCTTCCCAAATGACTCCTCCTATTAGCCCACCTGCCATTTTTCTTTAGTATGCAATGCATTTTGTTAAGTTCTTATGCTTTGAGAGAAGACTGAAAAGATAAACCCATGCTTCATGGAGCACATAGGCTTTCACTGAAGCCCCAAATAGTGCTTTGTCCCCTCTTCCATTGTGTCCTTTCACTCTGGAACACCCTTTGCCTTTTACTTCTGTGGAAGCATCCTTCATTTGCCAACCTTGCCCATCTTACATAGCATTCCATCGCATCCCATACATTATTCCTGACTTGAAGCCAAAACTGTGTGCATCTAATGCTTCTCTTATCACATCCATTTCCTGTGCCCTCTGTTTACTTCATCACTCCTGTGTCATGTATGAAGTGCTGGCATGATATCCTCCTGGAGATGGCCATTAAAAGAGTTGGGATGAGGCCCTGGAGAGAAGGGTCAGGACTGGGATTTGAGATTTGAGAGTCTCCGGGACAGGAGGAGCTGGGACCACAGAAAAAGAACAGATGTTGAAATCATGGGATAGTACATACTTTTATTTATTTTTATTTTTTTGAGTTGGAGCCTCACTCTGTTGCCCAGACTGGAGTGCAGTGGCTGCTTCTGGCCACCGCAGCCTCTACCTGCTGATCCTTCCTCCTCAGCCTTCTTTTTTTTTGAGTTGGAGTCTCACTCTATCACCCAGACTGGAGTGCGGTGGCCGGGAGCCCACCCTCAACCTGTTGGGCTCCGGCGATCCTTCCGCCTCAGCCTTCCCAGTAGCCGGAATTACAGGCATGCGCTACCACGCCCAGCTGATTTTTTGATTTATTTTAGAGATGAGGTCTCGCTGCCCAGGTGGGTCTCGAACCCGCGGGCTCAGGCAATCCACTCACCTCAGCCTCCCAAAGGCGTGGGATTACAGGCTGAGCCACCAAGCCCGGCTCTCAGCCTTCTGAGTAGCCGGAATTACAGGCATGCACTACCACGCCCGGCTGATTTTTTTATTTATTGTAGAGGTGAGGTCTCGCTGCCTAGGCGGGTCTCGAACCCACGGGCTCAGGCAATCCACTCACCTCAGCCTCCCAAAGGCGCGGGATTACAGGCTGAGCCACCGAGCCCGGCTGATAGTACATACTTTCAGTTGGCAGGAAGAGGAAGAGAAGCTGGGTAGAAGTGGTTGTGAAGTCAAAGCATTCACTGCTGTAGTAGGTAGCTAAGGAAGAGTTTAAATTATTATTACTTTTTGAATTGGAGTCTCACTCTGTCACTTAGGATGGAGTGCAGTCAAACGATTATGGCTTACTATAGCCTTGACCTCCTGAGCTCAGGAGATCCTTCCACCTCAGCTTCCTGAGTAGCTGGGACTACAGGTGCATGCCACCACACCTAGCTATTCTTTTTTTGTGTGTGGAGATGAGGAGATCTTGCTATGGAGGCGGTCTCTTAGGCTGGTCTTGAACTCCTGGGCTCAAGCAATCCTCTCACCTTGGTCTCCCAAAGTGCTAGGATTACAGGCATGAGCCACTATGCCCTGCCTGAGTTTAAATTATTAATGACCGCTGGTCGCTAGTCTTACATAGGACAAATAGAAAAATGAAGTGTTACCATTTCAAGCGATTAGAGAATCTGTCTTTGTTAACTCTGGTAGATGGAGCTTTAATAATGCCAGGGGGAGAAGTTAGGCCCTAGCTAGCTAGCCTATAAGATGAACTAGAAAAAAGCTTCTTCCCCAGTCTGGTAGACACAGGTCCTGGGCATATTTGGTGAGTAAATAGTGCCTTTGTGAGAAAGAAAAAAGAAAAAGACCCTTTCTCCATCCCTACCACGCAAGGGAAAGATTTTAGACCTCAGTCTCCGTTCTTCTGTGAGGTGCCCACACCCCCCACCTTTTGCAGGGACCCCCTTGCCTAGAGACTAAGAATAATCTGCTGATCTGCCAACCACTGTCTGTTTCTCTTTCACATGATATATCTGCAAGATTCTTTTAGAGAAAAACGTTAGCACATTGATTTGCACTATTCTTTCCAGCTGGACGCTGTGGCACATGCCTATAGTCCCAGCTACTTGGGAGGTAGAGGCAGGAGGATCGCTTGAGCCCAGGAGTTCAAGGCTGCAGTGCACTGTGATCGTACCTGTGAATAGTCACTGCATTCCAGCATGGGCAACATAGTGAGACCCAGTATCTATAAAAAAGGAAATTCTTCCTTAGTCCTGCTTTTCACTTGACATAAGAGTATACCCTTTATTTTATTTTATTTTATTTTGAGTTGGAGTCTCACTCTGTCGCCCAGACTGGAGTGCAGTGGCCGCTCCCGACCACCGCAGCCTCGACCTGCTGGGCTCCGGCGATCCTTCTGCCTCAGCCTTCCAAGCAGCCGGAATTACAGGCATGTGCTACCATGCCCAGCTGATTTATTTTTTTTTTTGATTTATTGTAGAGATGAGGTCTCGCTGCCCAGGCGGGTCTCGAACCCACGGGCTCAGGCAATCCACTCACCTCAGCCTCCCAAAGGCGCGGGATTACAGGCTGAGCCACCGAGCCCAGCTAGAAGTATACCCTTTAGATATCACTGTCTAGCCCTCCCCATTCTCTGGCTACCATTAATATGCTTTTTTTTTCCTCACCTAGGCTGGAGTGCCAGGGGGAGAAGTTGGGCCCCAGCTAGCTAGCCTATAATGGCATGATCACGGCTAACTACAGCCTTGACCTCCTAGGCTCAGGCAATGCTAAGGTCTTAGCCTGCAGAGTAGCTGGGACTACAGGCACATGCCACCATACCCAGCTAATTTTTTTATTTTTTATAGAGACAGATGCTCTGTTGCCCAGGCTGGTCTCAAACTCTTGGCCTCAAGCGATCCACCTTCTTCGGCCTCCCAAAGTGCTAGGATTACAGGCATGAGCTACTGCACCCAACCTAATATGCTTTGTATCTCTATATTTGCCTATTCTATACATTTCTCTTCTTCTTTTTTTTCCTAACAATTTACAAGGCATTTTAAAATTTATTCTTTGGAGTCAGGAAAACAGGTTCCCAGGAACAGGTATTGTTAGTTCACTTTACAAATGAAGTGGCTAAGATAGGCCACATCACAAAGACCATTGGCTCTTTTTTTATTTTTATTATTTTTATTTTTTTTTTGAGTTGGAGTCACTCTGTCACCCAGACTGGAGTGCAGTGGCCGTTCCCGGCCACTGCAGCCTCGACCTGCTGGGCTCTGGTGATCCTTCCGCCTCAGCCTTCCAAGTAGCGGAACTACAGGCGCGCGCTACCACGCCCAGCTAGTTTGTGATTTATTGTAGAGATGAGATCTCGCCAAGTTGCCCAGGTGGGTCTCGAACCCGTGGGCTCAGGCAATCCACTCACCTCAGCCTCCCAAGGTGCTGGGATTACAGGCTGAGCCACCGAGCCCGGCTCTTTTTTTATTTTTATTTTGAATGTGTGGGGTACAATTCAGGGTTAGGTACACAAATGTTCATTATGCAGGTACCCTTGTTGATGAGGTGTGACCCTCTCCTCCCCTGGCAGTTTCCCACTACTGCCAATCCCTTATAGTATTAGGATAGTTGTTCAAGGTCCACTTATAAGCAAGAACATGTGATACTCAGTTCTTTGTTTCTGTGATAGATCACTCAGTATTATAGATTCTAAGTCCATCCAAGTTGCTGCAAAGTTCATAATTTTATGCTTCTTTATGGCTGCATAATATTCCATCATGTATATGTATATGTACCACAATATTCTGTACGTTGCATAGAAATAGGATCTCATAATATGTGGTCTTTTGTGACTGGCATCTTTCAGTTAGCATATTTTCAGGGTTTATTCTTTTTCTTTTTTAAAATTGAGGTACAGTTCATGTAACAAAATTCACCATTTTAAAGTATATAATTCAGTGGCTCTTAGTATATTCACAGTGTTGTGCAAACATCACCATCAATTCCAGATCATTTTCATCACCTCAAAAACAGACTCTGTACCGATTAAGCAGTTACTCCCTCTCTTCCCCCCTTAACCCTTGGTACCACCAACCTGCTTTCTGTCTTTACAGATTTGCCTATTCTGGATATTTCATATAAATGGGATCATACAATAGTGCCCTTTCTGTCTGGTTTTTCACTCAGCCTAATGCTTTCAAAGTTCATCTGTGTTGCAGCTTGTATTGGTTCTTTTTTATGGCCATGTAATATTCCATTGAGTGGATATACTACATTTTGTTTATCCATTCATCCTATTTTTTTTGGAGTCAGAGTCTCACTCTGTCACCCAGGCTGAAGTGCAATTGAATGATCACTGCTACCACAGTCTTGACCTGCTGGGCTCAGGTAATCCATCTGCCTCAGCCTTCTGAGTAGCTGGAGCTATAGGCATGCACTACCAAGCCTGGCTTATTTTTTGATTTATTGTAGAGACAAGGTCTCACCAAGTTGCCCAGGCTGGTCTCGAGCTCAGGCAATCTTCTCACCTCGGCTTCCCCAAGTGCTGGGATTATAGCGTGAACCATCATGCCCTGCCTTAATCTTTTTTGTTTTTTGAGTTGGGGTCTCATTCTGCCACCCAGGCTGGAGTGCAGTGGTGTGATCCTGGCTTACCACTGCCTTGACTTCCTGGGCTCAAGCTACCACCCCTGGCTAATTTTTTTGTATTTCTGTAGAGATGAGGTCTCACTTTGATGCCCAGAATGGTCTTGAGCTCCTGAGCTCAAGCATTTTTCCCACTGGGATTATAGGCATGAGCCACCAAGCCTGGCTTCATTCATCCATTGATAGACATTTGGGTTTCCACCTTTTGGTTAGTAGGAAAAGCTGTTATAAACATTTGTGTACACATCTTTGTTTTGACATATGTTTTAATTTCTCTTGGACCTATTGGTATATTGTGGAATTGCTGATTCCTTTGATAGCTCTGTTTAATCTGTCACTCTGTTTTCCAAAGTTGTTGTACCATTTTACATTCCCACCAGCAGTTGATATAGGTAATTATTTCTTCACATCCATGTCAACATTTGTTATCACCTGTCTTTGATTCTACCCATCCTAGTGGTTGTGAAGTAATATCTCATTGTGGTTTTTGGTTTGCATTTCCTTGATGACTAATGATGCTGAGTATCTTTTCTTGTGCTTATTGGAAAAATGTCCATTCAGGTCCTTTGCGTGTTTTTAATTGGGTTATTTGTGTTCTTCTTATGAAGTTGTAAGCATTCTTTATATAAGCTAGATATAGATATAGTCCCTTATCAGATATAAGATTTACAAATATTTTCTCCATTCTGTGGGTTGTCTTTTTATTTTCTTTTCTTTTCTTTTTTTGGAGACAGGGTCTCACTCTGTTGCCCAGGCTGGAGTGCAGTGGCACAATTACAGCTCACTATAACCTCAAGCTTTCAAGCTCCTGAGCTCAAGTGAGCCTCCTGCCTCAGCTTCCTGAGTAGATGGGAACTACAGGGGCTCACTAACATGTGTAGCTAATTTTTTTTTTTAGAGACAGGGTTTTGCTATGTTGCCCAGGATGGTCTCAAACTCTTAGCCTCAAGTGAACCTGCTGCTTCTGCCTCTCAAAGTTCTTGGATTACAGGCCTGAGCTACTGTGCCCAACCATTTATTTTCTTGATAGTCCTTTGATTCACAAAATTTTTAATTTTTATGAAGTCCAATTCAACCTATTTTTTAATTTTGCTCTTCATTCTTTTGGTGTCATATGTAAGAATTTATTGCCGGCCAGGCGTGGTGGCTTGCATCTATAATTCCAGCACTTTGGGAAGCCGAGGTGAGAGGGATGTCTGAGCCCATGAGTTCAAGACCAGCTTGGGCAACTTGGCAAGACCTTGTCAATACAATAAATCAACAGATTAGCCGGGCGTGGTGGTACGTGCCTGTAGTTCTAGCTACTTGGAAGGCTGAGGCTGAAGGATCACCTGAGCCCAGCAGGTTGAGGCTGTGGTAGCATGCCAGTGCACTCCAGCCTGGGTGACACAGTGAGATGCCAACTCAAAAAAAAAAAAAAAAGAATTTATTGCCAAGTGCCACAATTTAGTTTTAGAACATTTCCATCACCCCCAAAATTCCCTACACTTTGTTTACAGTGAATCCCTATAGCTGAGGCAGGAGGATAGTCTGGGCCCGGGAGGTCAATGGTGCACTGAGCGTGCCACTGTACTCCAGCCTGGGCAACGGAATGAGGCCCTGACCCAAACCCATGATCCACCCATGACCAATGATATGTTTTTGGTCTTTGTAAGTTTGTCTTTTGCAACCATGTTGGTGCACTGTTTTGCTCCTTTTCATTGCTGAATCACTGCCTACGACCAACTGATGGACATTTGGATTGTTTTACATTTTTAGCTATTGTGAACATTTTTAGCTGCTATGAACATTTTCAGACAAGTCTTGGTGTGGACATATGTTTTCATTTCCTTGGGAGGATTCTTTGGAGTGAAATTGCTGGATCATATGGTAATTTTTTTTTAGATTAGAAAATATAGTTTATTTAGCAAGTAAATTAGAGAGAAGAGAGAGGAGATTCACATCTCCAAGGTAGGAGAGGGGACCAAGGCTTAGAAAACACGGCAGCAGCCATAGCTCAACGAGCACATGGCCACACCAGAGTTTAGTAAAACAATGGCCTCATATGGTAAATTTATGAAACACTTTTTTAGAAACTGCCACACTGCAGTGGCTCGTGCCTGTAATCCCAGAACTTTGGTAGGCAGAGGTGAGAGGATTGCCTGAGCAGGGGTTCAAGACCAAGCTGAGCAACTTGGCGAGACTTTGTTTCTACAATAAAAAATAAATAAGTAAGCTGGACATGGGAGCTCACGCCTGTATTCCCAGAACTTTGGGAAGCAGAGGCGAGAGCATTTCCAGAGTCCACGGGTTCAAGACCAGCCTGGGCAACTTGGCGAGAACTTGTCTCTACAATAAATCAGAAAATTAGCTGGGCATGGTGGTGCATACCTGTAGTTCCAGATGCTGAGGTGGGAGGATCACCTGAGCCCAGCAGGTTGAGGCTGTGAGTGTGCCTCTGCACTCCAATCTGGGCGACAGAGTGAGATTCCTCAAAAAAAAAAAAAACAAAACCTACCAAACTGTTTTCTTTCTTTCTGTGTGTGTATGTGTGTTTGAGTTAGGGTCTCACTTTGTTGCCCAGCCTGGATTTCAGTGGCGTGATCATGGTTCACTGCAGCCTTGACCTCCTGGGCCCTGGTGATCCTCCTGCCTCAGCCTCCTGAGTAGCTGGGACTATAGGCATGTGCCACCACTCCCGACTAAATTTTTGATTTTTTTTTTTTTTGTAGAGACGAGGTCTCACTATGTTGCCCAGGCTGCTCTTGAGCTCCTGGATACAAGTGATCCTTCTGCCTCAGTCTCACAAAGTGCTAGGATTACAGGTGTGAGCCACCATGCCCAGCCTTTTATAAACTATATATTTGGCTCCTATATTGAGTTTGCAGTCCAATTTGAGTTTATTTGATGTATGTGGAGTCGAGTTTTTGTTGTTGTTGTTTTTTTTTTTTGAGTTGGAGTCTCACTCTGTTGCCCAGGCTGGAGTGCAGTGGCAGGCTCCTGCTCACTGAAGCCTCGACCTGCTGGGCTCAGGAGATCCTTCTGCCTCAGCCTTCCAAGTAGCCGGAACTACAGGTGTCCACTACCACGCCTAGCTAATTTTGTGATTTAAAGTAGAGATGAGATCTCACCAAGTTCCCCGGTCTGGTCCCGAACCCCCGGGCTCAGGAAATCCTCTCGCCTCAGCCTCTCAAAGTGCTGGGATTCTGGGCTGAGCCACCATGCCTCAATCTGTCGCCTAGGCTGGAGTGCAGTGGCAGGCTCATGGCCACCGCAGCTTCGACCTGCTGAGCTCAGGTGATCCTTCAGCCACAGCCTTCCAAGTAGCTGGAACTACAGGCGCAGGTCACCACACTGGGCTAATCTTTTGATTTATTGTAGAGACGAGGTCGTGCCAAGTTGTCCAAGCTGGCCTCGAACCCCTGGTCTCAGGCAATCCTCTCCCCTCTGCCTCCCAAAGTGCTGGGATTACAGGCGTGAGTCACCGCGCCCTGCAGTAGTCGGGTTTCTCTCTCTTTTGCATACTGGCATCCAATTCTCCTGTCTCCATTTGTTGAAAGGATTGGGCAGGTATCTTTAGGCAATGCAGGCTGCACAAGCACAGAACCAGGCCGTCAGCAGGCAGACTGCACGTGGTTGAGCAGATAGTGGCGCGCTAGCAGATAAAGGATGGCACAATGCCGGAGGGCCTTGGTGCCTACTCAGTGCATTTTGGAGACACTGCGGGCGTGGACTCTGCGGGTCATTACCACGCTCGGCGGTACTACGACTCCCAGCATGCACCTCGCGGGCCGACCTCCGGCGGCCAGGGAAGCCCAGGCTACTCCCGAGTGTAGCTGCCAGGAAGTGCAGAGCCACGGACTCCGGTACCGAGGCCTGCTGCCGCCAATCCTTCCCCAAGACTGTGCCCCGGCGAGGGGCCAGCGGTTCTCCCCGCTCGCCGATGAAATCCCGCAGCCTACCTCTCTGATGGGTCGGACTCGCTTCTTCTGCCAGTTTCCCTCGTGAACTAACCCTTGAAGAGGACCAACCGCAGCCGCGAGTTTTGCTGGCCCGACCAACCAGAGGCGACATTGGGACCGGGGCGGGCAGTGAGGAGAGAGCTTCTCTGGAAGGGCTGGGCCGGCCGGGCTGGGACCCCGAGGGGCGCTGGGGAGGCCGGCGGGGTGCGGGAATGCACGGGCCCCTCTCCGATAGTGTAGGGGCTTCGGCGGCCCAGCTTCCCCCTTCGGAAGACCCCTGCAGGTGTCCGGGCCCAGCTTCGGCCACCATGTCCCGCCAGACCCTTCCGGATTCCGGCTGCCTGGACCTATGGAGGGAACAAAATGACCGGTTCGTTCGACAGGCCAAGGTAACACGGTTGCTGGGACCCTCGCTTTGCAGCTCCAAGAGCTCAGAGAGCGGGTTTGCAGTGGATTTACCCCAACCGGTGGGAAGGAGTTGACCAAAGAGCCAGGAATGACTGGAGAATGCATCTCTTGCCACTGCTGCAAGAGGAGAGAAAAGGACGGATCCTTAGTGACACTCCCTCCCACATTTGGCAGATGACTCAGGACTCTGGTCTGTCTCTGAGGCGACAGCAGTTGGCTCAAGATGCACTGGAAGGGCTCAAGGGGCTCATCTGTACTCTGCAAGGTAATCAGGGGCCTCCCTAGGACGGTCAGTTCCTTTCCCTCACAGCCAGAGACCAGTTCCTCTAGTGCATTTCTGGGATTGAGGTGATTACTAAGAGGACAGGGAATCCTGTTTAAGGCACAGAGGGGACTGGGATGGAATCATCTTTGTCCAGGCAAATCCCCCTCCTCTATTTTTTTTTTTTTGTTGTTGTTGAGTAGGAGCCTTACTCTGTCGCCCAGGCTGGAGTGCAGTGGCACTCTGCTCACCTCACCACCACCGTAGCCTTGGCCTGCTGGGCTCAGGTGATCCTTCCGCCTCCGCCTTCCAAGTAGCTGGAACCACAGATGTGTGTTTTTGATTTATTGTAGAGACGAGGTCTGGCGAAGTTGCCCAGGCTGGTCTCGAGCCTCTGGGCTCAGACAATCCTCTTGCCTCTGCCTCCCAAAGTACTGAGATTACAGGCATGAGCCACTGTGCCCGGCTGCAAAACCCCTTCCTCTTTACCAACACACAGCATTATTTGAAAAGTGGTTTCTAGGCTGGGCTTGGTGGCTCACGCCTGTAATCCCAGCACTTTGGGTGGCAGAGAGGAGAGGATTGCCTGAGCCCAGGGATTTGAGACCAGCCTGGGCAACTTGGCCAGACCTTGTCTGTACAATAAATCAAAAAAATTAGCCGGGTGTGGTGGCAGGTGCCTGTGGTTCCATCTACTTGGAAGGCTGATGTGGAAGGATTGCCTGAGGCCAGCAGGTTGAGGCTGTGGTGGCAGTGAGCAGTGTGCCACTACTCACCACGCAGTGTGCCACTGTACGCCAGTGTGCCACTGACAGAGTGAGACTCCAAATCGAAAAAAAAGTAAAAGAAAAGTGGTTTCCAGAATGGTCTGATTTGGAGAACTTTCTGCCTTTTGCTACTCTCTGTCTAGTGAGTGGGTTCTTTATTGAGGCCATTTTGGTTGGAGTGGGGTGATATCTAGGTTGAGATCTTATTTGGAAAATCTTCCATGTGGGAGCAGTCTGTGAGACCCCCATTTGTTGCTCCAGGGATCCCTGCAGCTGTTCCTGTTCTCTCCTTGGAGCTGACTGTCATCTGCAACTTCATTATCCTGAAGGCAAGCCTGGCCCGGGGTTTCACTGAAGATCAGGCCCAGGATATCCAGCGGGGCCTAGAGAGAGGTGAGGGCCAGAGGTTGACTCCTATGACTCCGCTAGTTTCAGTATGGGTTTAAAACCTTGTGAGGGGATAGGAGGAGCAACAAAATCTGTCCCCTCCATGAAGAGAACTGCCCTTTCCTGAATCTCCATGTGTTCCTTAGAGCAGGTTGAAGTTATTATTGTGACCTTTGGGCTCCTGCAGAAGAGGGAAGGCAGAGAGTGTGGGGGATGAGGGCCCACCTCCGTTATGTGTGTGTGTGTTTGTGCTCTACAGTGCTGGAGACCCAGGAGCAGCTGGGGCCCACGTTGGAATGGGGGCTCAGGGAGCTGTGGGACTCTGTCCTCCGTGCTTCCTCTTGTCTGCCGGAGCTGCTTCCTGCCGTACATCACCTGGCTAGCCTGCAGGCTGCCCTCTGGCTGAGCACCGACCATCTTGGGGACTTGGCCTTGCTGCTGCAGGCCCTGAATGGCAGCCAGGTAATGGAGGAAGCGACCCAGAGCTGAGGGTATCATCCTTCCTCTTCCCTCTCTTCTTCCCAGCTGCAGTAGCATTATCATGTACTGGAAAGACTGCTGGATTGGTGGTAGAAAACCTGGGTTCTCTCAGGCACTCTTGGGTGACCTTGCCTTGGTTGGTCCCTCTTTAGTGAGATTCTCTTGGGAGTGTTTTTAAAAATAGCTTAGAGGCCTAGCATGGTGACTCACGCCTATAATCCCAGCACTTTATGAGGCTGAGGTGAGAGGACTGCCTGAGCCCATGGGTTCGAGATCAGCCTGGGCAACTTGATGGGACCTCATCTCTACAATAAATCAAAAAAGTAGCTGGACGTGATGGCGCATGCCTGTAGTTCCAGCTTCTTGGAAGGCTGAGGCAGAAGGATCACCTAAGCCCAGCAGGTTGAGGCTGCGGTGTCTGGGAACGTGCCACTACCCTCCAGCCTGGGCGACAGAGTGACACTCCAATTAAAAAAAAAGATAGCTTAGTAAACCAGGATCGGTGGTTCGTGCCAGTAATGCACTCTGGGAGGCAGAGGCAAGAGGATTGCCTGAATCCAGCAGGCCAGCAGGTTGACGTTGTGGTGACCGTGTGCTCTAGACTGGGTAACAGAATGAGATGCTGACTTAAAAAAAAAAAAAAAAAAGCAGCTTAATGAATTTGGGTAAGGTTAGGGCTCTGGTGACATTGCTAAAGTTACATCTCAACCTTCGTTTTCTTATTGGTAACTCAAATATGGCCATTGTCCCATGTCCTCTTGGGTTTATCCTGAGTGAGGAGTATACTAGAATAGATCATCACTGTTCCAGGTTTTTGTTCCTCTCTTTATCCTTACCCCACATGTATCTATCTGTCTCTTAGAATTGAGGGAACAGGAATCAGGAAGACCCTTGAGCTGAAAGTCTAGCCAGGATAGACTGAGGTAGGAGAAGAAGGGATGGTTACTGTCTTGGAGCCTCTGGTTGTCCTTTCCCTAGACTGGAGCCTCTGAGGATCTGCTGTTGCTTCTAAAAACTTGGAACCCCCCATCTGAGGAACTAGATGCTCCACTGATCCTGCAGGATGCCCGGGGATTGAAGGACGTCCTTGTGACAGCATTTGCCTATCGCCAAGGTCAGCTATCAACCGGACTCATCCCTTCCTCCTTTGAGGTGTCCTTAGGACCCATGCTGTCTCTGTCATGTCTCATTCAGCACCATGGAGCTTCTTGGGCTCTTGTTCTCCTTCATGATCCCTGTCCTCAGGTCTCCAGGAGCTGATCACAGGGAACCTACCCAAGGCTCTGAGCAGCCTGCATGAAGCAACCTCAACTCTGTGTCCACGGTCTGTGTTGGTCCAGGTGTACACAGCACTGGGGACCTGTCTCCGTAAGATGGTAAAGACAGTCCTAGGATGGTTGGGGGAAGCTGCAGACATCATGAATAGCTTTTTGCTTTGTAAAGGTAGCTGAGACCTGTATTCTCCCAATCCTCTAGGGAAATCCACAGAGAGCGTTGCTGTACTTGCTTGCAGCCCTAAAAGTGGGATCAGCCTGTGGTCCCCCACTTCTGGAGGCCTCCAGGCTATATCAGCAACTGGGGGACACAGCAGCAGAACTGGAGAGTCTAGAGCTGCTGGTTGAGGTAAGGAGCTGCCAAGTATGCCAGATGTGGGGTGGAGCACTGCTAAGGTGCTTATTTTGGGGTAACATGTGAATCAAGATCCAAGTATAAAGAAGTATGCTTCCTAAAGATTTTAGATACTTTTCTTTCTGTCTCTTTTAGGCCTTGGGTGTCCCCCTCAAGTCCAAAGCCCCCCAGCTTCTCATTGAGGTAGAATTGCTACTCCCACCACCTGACCCAGACTCGCCCCTTCACTGTGGCACACAGGGCCAGGCCAAGCACCTGCTAGCAAGCCGATGCCTACAGACGGGGAGGTGAGGGTCCCCCTTTTCACCTGAGTTCCTTTTCCTGCATCTAATGCCGCCCTGAGGTGTGACTCTGCTTTTGTTCTTGTGAGTGGGAGGATGAATGAGGCAGTGGCAGGATAAAGGTCCCCGCTCCTCAGTCTCCTACTTTGCTGCTAGACCTCGACTGATGACTCTTCACCCAGGCACTGACCACCCCCATCTTTGAAATTCTGAAATCTCTCCTCAATCTATTCTGTAACAGGGGCAGATTCATAGTGAGCCAGAGTTGGAGCCCCAAGACCCTATTCTCCCTGCTATTCCTCAAGACCATGAGCATCCCTCTATAGCTAAGAGAGAACATTCTCACTGGAACCCTTGGGAAATCCTGCTAGGGCCTAGGGTGAGGCTCATGGCTGTGACTTCTCAGGGCAGAAGACGCTGCAGAGCATTACTTGGATTTGCTGGCCCTGTTGCTGAATGACTCGGAGCCAAGGGTGGGTGTATCTTCAAGCTTCTCTGCAATGGAATGGAAGGGTTGGAGTCCTCTTTGAAGTAGAGCAGGACTGTTATTTTCTGTTTTTACCTCCATTATTTTATCTGTCCAAACTGGGGGGCCAGGCATGCACAGTACCAGAGCCTAGTGAAGAGGTTGGGGTGGCTCATGCCTCTTTAAGACACTGCCTCTTTCCTCCCACCCCAGTTCTCTCCACCTCCCTGCCCCCCAGGGCCCTGTATGCCTGAACTGTTTTTGGAGGCGGCAGCAGCACTGATCCAGGCAGGCCGAGCCCAGGATGCTTTGACCGTATGTGAGGAGTTGCTCGGACGCACATCATCTCTACTACCCAAGATGTCCCAGCTGTGGGAGGATGCCAGAAAAGGAACCAAAGAACTGCCACAGTGCCCACTCTGGGTCTCTGCCACCCACCTGCTTCAGGGCCAGGCCTGGGTACAACTGAGGGCCCAAAAAGAGGCAGTTAGTGAATTTAGCCGGTGAGCCAGGGTCCCAGGGGAGGTGTAGAGGGATGATTTTCTGATTGGGATCTGAGTTGGTAAGCTCCATTTTCACCTATTCACCCCAGAGTTTCTGAGACTGATTCTTCTTCACTCCATTCCATGCCCTACTTCAGGTGCCTTGAGCTGCTTTTCCGGGTCACACTTGAGGACAAAGAACAAGGTGATAGAGTCTTTCACTAAACTCAATGTTTCCTCTTTCCTGGAAGTGGTAGTGGTAGATGTGGATTCCCTTTCATGTATTCCAGCCCACCAAGAGACTTAAGAGAGGGGGACTCTGGATCCAAGAAGAGAGAGAGGAGTATTTGGGGTTTTGGTGACTGTGAGACTGGGAAGGCACTTCTTGACTTTGAGAATGGTCCCCAGGTGCATCTTCCAACTGTGAGCATGGGTGTAAGTCAGATGTGGTACGGCAGCAACTTCGGTCAGCCGCTCTGATTAGTCGTGGACTGGAATGGGTAGCCAGTGGCCAGGATACCAAAGCTCTACAGGACTTCCTCCTCAGTGTACAGGTGTGCCCAGGTATGTATACTTGCATGATATCAACCATGACACAGATGTGCAAGGACAGAGAGGCCCACAGAAGAGGTAGTTGGGCATAGTATAATGGTGGTGTTTTCAGACAGGAGGGGTGAATGAGATTGCACTGTACGTCTAGGGATATACCCAGGTGTCCACATACAAACATTTACAAATGTGTATGCAGGGGTCCCAAGAGATCCCTGGTCTCCCCAGTGTTCTCAGACACACAGACGGTGACTGCTAGGTGGGTAGGAGCAGGGTCAGCTGATCCCTTTGTACTGGGCAAGCAGTGGACCCTGGGATAGGAATGATTGTGAATGGTCTACCCCTGCTTCCATGTGTGAGTGTAGGCAGGAAATACTTCCCCTCTTTAGGCCTCAGTTTCTGTTTTTTATAACATGATACCTAAGGCTATATGAAGTTCTAAGACTCTGTACTCTGTGGGGGGCTACAGGTAATCAAGACGCTTCCTTTCACCTGCTTCAGACTCTGAGGCGGCTGGATCGGAAGGATGAGGCCACTGCTTTCTGGTGGAAGATGGAAGCCCAAACTAAGCTGCCACAGGAAGCAGCTACATGGTGAGACTGATGCTAACTGGCTTGGGGCTGAGGTGCAGTTGGAGTCCTAGAGTCCTTGGACCTATTGAGGGTGGTGAGGAATGAAAGGGAGGGAATGGCTGTCAAACCTTCCGCCAATTGTTCACTCCTAGGCATCAACCTTCTCTCTCTCCAGGTCTCTCCCCCTGTACCTAGAAACCTACTTGAACTGGATCCATCCCTCTGAGCGTGAAACACTCCTTGAAGAGTTTCAGACATCTCTGCTGGAGCCTTGTGACCTGTAGCTGCTGCATTTCCAAGAGCTTGAGCTGGGATCCCCCCTCCCAGCCCCCCACCCTGCCCCGTGGGGAGGGCTTTCTGCCTTACTATCCTTGGGGAATGTGGCTGGAGCTGACCATGCCTATATGATGCTTGCACTGGTGAGATTGGTGGTAGTCCTATAAAATTTGTCCTAGGTACTACCATTCTGGTTTTGGAGAAAACACTCTTTGCCACTACCAAGTCATTGACTTTGCTTGTGGCACCTTTTATTCTGTTTTCCCTTTTCTAGTGTTGGATAAAATCTCATATTTATTTCTTGTCTGTGCACTACATATACTTGAGTGGGAAGGTTCATGGCTGCCTGGTTAAGTGCTGGTTATCTAAGATGCCTTCTTTCAACATCATCTACCTTATGAGCGTGAGGTCTGGGTTTGACGAAAGTGCTACAGGAATCCTTACTCAGGAAGCAACGACTTTAGTCCTTCCTATTGCCTAAAAGCAGAGCCCGAAAAACTTTGATACAGTGCTAGGTGACAGTGAGTATAGTTAGGTCTGAAGGGTGGTCTAGACAGACTTCTTAGGACAAGGGTGAGTACTTGATACTTAGTAGGGACAGGCAGACCTCTTGGTCTCTCAGAGTGACTCCCTACTCCCTCCTTAATCCCAAATTCTAGAAACTGGAGCTACCTCAGGCAAATGTGTCTCTGTGGGTAGAGGGTGAAGGGTGAATTGAGTCAGCATGCTACCAAAAGCTGCCCTGATTACAGTCAGGGCCAGCTGTCATTTTGGGCCAAGGACCTCAAGTCCTAGTATGCAATTTTCTTGCTGATTTGGGCTCTGTTGAATCTGTGTGTTCAGTGATTGGCCTTTGACCTCTCCGAATTTGAGTGCCATCCCTCCTCCAGTCATTAACACCCTGTTGTAGGTGGAGCGTGCACCCCCAAGCGCTGACAAACTGCTAAACCGTGGGATTAGAGTTACCAGAGAGTGAGATGACAATAGGGTAGAGTGGATTACGAGCTGGGGCGTTAGTCAAAGGGTCCAGAGTAGGGGTGGTTGGAGCCAGCGTTTTGAAGGAGCAAGGAGAAGGATTAGGATGATGAAGGAGTCTTGGAGGATCTCCAGGTTTTGGGAGAAGATGGGTGTGTTCGTTATCACTACAACAGGACTACACTAATACAAGGGTTTAGCCCATTGTGCCAGGTTCTTCCAGGAGGATAAACTCCGGAGCCAATGAACTGGAGCCAAGTAGGAGAGTCCGCCTCTAAGGGCTTAAAGGCCCTCCCTTCGCTAGTCCAGCTCGCTCTATTCCTTTCGCTGATTGGCCGAGGATCCCAATCCGTCGAGGAAGCGTAGCGTTGCAGCCAATTAACGTGGCGTTACTAGGCGTGTTGCATCCCTGAGGCGGGAGCCTGGCCGCAAGCGAGTTTCCTGATTGGCTGTGGTCTGCGGGTTGCTGGGGAGAGGCGCGGAGAGGCGGGCGGGAGTCACCCGGGCAAGCGCTGATTGGCTGAGGGGAGAGCAGCTCTCCTTCCGATGATTCGGCTCTTCTAGGCTCAGTCTCAGCGAAGCGTCTGCAGCCGTCGTTTGAGTCGTCGCTGCCGCTGCCACCTCGCGGATCAGGAGCCAGCGTTGCCCACCCGCCCGCCGCCCCGCTGCCGCTGGGAGGAAGCGAGAGGGACGGAGGCGCCTGCGGGTTTGTCTCCGCTGCTCGACCACCGCCTGGGAGAGCCAAGCCCCGGCCCGGTCGGTTTCTCGCCACCCCTCACAGCCGTTACCCGCGGGCCGCCACAGCCGCCGGCCGGGAGAGGCGCGCGCCATGGCTTCTGGAGCTGAGTGAGTGTGTGCGCGCGCCGCCCGCTCTCTGCGGGGGCGCGCACCGCGGGCCCTCCGCGCTGGGTAGGCCCGGCTGGGCAGGCCGTGGGCGCGTCTCAGAGGTGGAAACCAGAAAGGACGGAAGGAGAGAAGGAGGGGAAGGGGACTAGTGAGGGCCGCGGGCCCGGCCCGGCCCGGCCCTCCTCGCCTGCGCACCCGCGCGCCCCCTAGGCGGGGCTTGCGTTGGGCCTGGGTCGGAGCCTGGGCCAGATCGTGCTGTGTCATGCAGGCCCCGGCCGGCCAGCTCGGCTCCCTCTGAACGGCCGGCGGGGCCTAGCGAGGTCTTCCGGACCACACGGCGGCGCGGGGCCCCGGAGCCTTGGGGCGTCCACCTGCCTTCCGACCTGCCACCGGCGGAAGGCCTTTGGTCCCCGGAGAGAGCAGGCCCCGCGAGCCCGAGGCCCCGACTGGGGCCGGTGGGCGTGGACTTTGGGCCACGCGAAGGCCTCTGGAGCCCCGTGGTCGGGGCGGAGGACGGCCCGGCAAGCTCCGGGAAGTTCACTGTGGCTTTTTCAGTTTCGGGTCCGCTGGCCCGAGGTGGCACCCTCCGTGACCTAGGTAGTGAGGGGTTGTTAGGGAGAGGGCGGGCCCTGCCTTTTGCGTCTGGCCTTCTTCCTACTCGAGGCCTGTTGTTGCTCATGCCAGAAAGTTTTAGCCGAGTTTCCGTGATGTTATAACTTCAGGGTGGAGAGGAAGAAATTTTTCTCTAATATTTCAGGTTCTGGTTAAAGTTCGAATCTCCGTTCGTTATTTGGTGGGCCTTCCTAGATTTTTAGCTTTGGTGGTGTGCAGATTAGAGTTGCTCTGACTCTTTAAAAGCACACTCATGCACCCACTCCTTCCCTCTAGCAGCTGTATTGAGAATTTCCCTATGCTCCAGGGTTTTGTAGCCCCACCTCCATCCCTCAAGAAAGCATCAGGTAAAACCTGGCCACCTCAGCCCATTCAGTTTAGAATTTGAGCTTTTCAATGCTGAAAAAACACGGACAGCTTATGGAAACTCATGCAAAATCACCTTCCTGCCTCGAAGAGATTAGTTTATAAGGTGTGTTCCTTTTCTCAAGTTTCTGAATTGGAATAAAGTATTACTCAGTCGCTTATTTAAAGGATGATTTATTAGTACTTAAAATATTCTCTTAGGTTAATATCCAGGCAACGTTTTATTTTTTAAAAAATAAAAATGTGAAATTATTGTAACCTACCATCATGCAGTTTTTAACCTCTAGGTCATCTTGATGACTCTTACCTGAACCCCCTCCAAGTCCCCTGTGGCCTCTTGGGGTTCTGGAAAGGGCCTGACTCATGCAGAAGACAATGGAGGATGTCACCAAAGAGTGTCCAGAACTGCTGTTGGCCTGTGGTCAGACTGAATTCACTCTTTTAGAGATGATCACCTCTGATATCAGTAGAAAGATGGGGAATTATTAGAGGCTTTACCTTAAGGCAAGGGCATACCACTCATCTCCAGAGCCAGGATCAGGAATGGTGGGCACATTGTTTTCCTAGACTGCATCTTTGAGATTAAAATACAAATTATGGTGACTAGAGGCATCTGGCATTTTATTTTTCTCCAGTCCCAGCCCAGTGGATCAAGCAGGAAGATGAGTAGCCCCTGCAAGGATATTTTGACAAGTCAGGAGTGGGAGACTACATGAGTTGGTTTACAATTGCCCTCAGCTGTCATATTGACACTTCCAGGATGTAAACAATGGAAGAGGCTGTCATAGTCTACATCATTGTGCCCAGAGTGGAACACTTTTGGGATAGGGGAAGCAAGTCTGAGTTGAGGAAACCTGTTCGTAACTAGTTAAAGATGCAGGCTATATAAATGTAACAGTCAGCAGAAGGCTTACCATTTTGTTAGATAAATGGGGTTCTTTCTTTCCTTTTTTTTCCTTTTGCCTCCTGAGTCAGGGCCTCACTCTCTTGCCCAGGCTAGAGTGCAGTGACACAATCATGGCTCACTGCAGCCTCGACCTCCTGAGCTCAGTTGATTATTATGCCTCAGCCTCCTGAGCAGCTAGGACTACAGTTGTGCACCACCACTCCCAGCTATTTTTTAATTTTTTTGTAGAGATGAGGTCTTGCTATGTTGCCTAGGCTGATCTTGACTCCTGGATTCCAGCAATTCTCCCACCTTGGTCTCCCAAAGTACTGGGTTTACAGGCGTGAGCTTCTGCACCTGGCCTGGAGTTTGTATTTCTGTTGGGTATTCCAGAGCACAAACATCTTTTTTTCTTGCAAATTGTGAGGCTGTTTCCAACCGGCATTCTATTTTGTCCTGTTTTTTTTGAGTTGGAGTCTCACTCTGTCACCCAGACTGGAGTGCAGTGGCCGCTCCCGGCCACCGCAGCCTCGACCTGCTGGACTCCAGCGATCCTTCCGCCTCAGCCTTCCGAGTAGCCGGAATTACAGGCATGCACTACCACGCCCGGCTGATTTTTTTTTTTTATTGTAGAGATGAGGTCTCTCTGCCCAGGCAGGTCTTGAACCCGCGGGCTCAGGCAGTCCACTCACCTCAGCCTCCCAAAGGCACGGGATTACAGGCTGAGCCACCGAGCCCGGCTTGTCTTGTTTTTTTTAAAGTTTACTGTTTTTGCTTCCTTCGTTATCTGGCCTCCTTATTTTGGTTAATGTTTATGTTTTCTTGAGCCTTATTAGGAGGAGGTAGCTCTTTAAATGGAGAGCTAGCTCACTAAAGCTGGTAAATAAGGCTGGAGATGATCTAAGAAAGTGGTGTTACTTGTCAGGTGAATGACCCTAGCTTCTAGGAAATAGTAGAGACTGAAGTTTAGACCCAGGCAACCTTGATTTGGGTGAGAGGGATTTGAATTTGCCCCATGCCTCAGCATTTCTTGGTTTTAACTTTTTGAACCAACTCCATGAAATTGTGTGCCTTTGCAGAAATTATTGTGAAGCTTCTTTTGAGCCTGAGCCTCTTTCTGAAGGTTCCAAATCTGTTGGTGTTTTTTTTCAAATGTGATAGTCTTTGTGCTTGGTATTCCTCTGGTACTATGGGATGCTCTGGCATTTGATAGCTTAGCCTGTAAGGAAGGGGTGGTATTTATGATTCTGCTTCATTGTCCCGAGGCTTACTTGGTGGGACAGACCTCCCTGAACCCTAAGGGAGGTTGTCTGGATCACTTCATTCCCCTGGAAGGTTGGCAAAGAAAGAAAAGAAAGAGCTTGTGCTTTACTCTGCCATGCTAACCATGGTGCCATTAATATCATGTGTCAGGCATTGTGTTAAACATTTTACATTCATTATCTTTCTTAAGACAATAAGCCTCTGAGAGAAGTATCACTTCATTCCTTGTTCTACAGAGGAGGGCTTTACAAAGTCCAGTGATTAGCTAACTTCCCCAAGATTACAGTTAAGTAGTGGTAGGGTTGGAATTCAGACCCAGTGGGTCTACTCTTAACCACTACTTTATACAGTCTAAGGCTACTTTCATTTTGCTAACTGTTTTCAGCCTCTACCTTTTTTTTTTTTTTTTTTTTTTTGAGTTGTGGTCTCATTCTGTTGCCCAGGCTGAAGTGCAGTGGCATAATCACTGTAGCCCTGAACTCTTGGGCTCAAGTGATTCTCTTGCCACAGCCCCCTGAATAATTGGGACTACTGGCATGTGCCGCAATGCCCAGCTAATTTTTTTATTTTTTGTAGTGACAGGGTCTTGCTATGTTGCCCAGGCTGCCTCAGCCTCCCAGAGTGCTGGTAATAGTGACATGAGCCACCATGCCTGGCTTTCTATTTCTATTGTCTTCTTAGGCCATAGTTTTCTGACCTTTGGGCAGGATCACTGACTTGGGGCCTTAGAGCTGGAACACTGGTGCTCAAAATACCAAGAGCTGTTAGAATGGGTATTATAACATTTGCTAGATAGGATTTCTTGTGACCTTGGTTGTATTTCCTTCATCTGAGCTCTCTGGTGTAGGGACAGCTTTATCTGTTCGCTATTTCTTTCCTGAGTGAATTTATTTTTTATTTTATTTTTTTGAGTTAAAGTCTTACTGTCGCCCAGGTTGGAGGTCAGTGACATGCTCCTGACCATTGCAGCCTCAACCTGCTGGGCTCAGGCGATCCTTCCGCCTCAGTCTTTTAAGTAGCTGGAACTACAGGCATGCCTCCACGCCCGGCTAATTTTTTGATTTATTGTAGAGATAAGGTCTCACCAGGTTGCCTGGGCTTGTCTAGAACCCTCAGCTTCCCAAAGTACTGGGATTATAGGTGTGAGCCACCACACCTTGCCCCTGAGTGAATTTTAGAGACTAGTGGGGTCCCTAGAATATCTACTGGGACTGATTTCATTACCTCCTTCTAGTTCAAAAGGTGATGACTTATCAACAGCCATTCTCAAACAGAAGAATCGTCCCAACCGGTTAATTGTTGATGAAGCCATCAATGAGGACAACAGTGTGGTGTCTTTGTCCCAGGTAAGTTGGGTCCACAGACTAGTCTTTCCTTACTGCACTTACTTGAGGGATTTTCCCAGGTTTCTTTTCTCATTTTTCTTGCAGTGACCGCAGATAGAGTGGGGTTTACTGGGAATCCCAACCTCCAGGGCTGCTGCTTACCCCCTTCTGCCCAGTGACCCAAAGGCCTTAACCTTCTTTCCTCAGCCCAAGATGGATGAATTGCAGTTGTTCCGAGGTGACACAGTGTTGCTGAAAGGAAAGAAGAGACGAGAAGCTGTGTGCATTGTGCTTTCTGATGACACATGTTCTGATGAGAAGATTCGAATGAATAGAGTTGTTCGGAATAACCTTCGTGTGCGCCTAGGGGATGTCATCAGGTATCTGTGGGGTTTTTGGCTTCTCAGGGATAGTAGGCCAGAGACAGCCTGTATTACAGGCCAGGATCAAGTCCTTGGCAGCTGTAGATGTAGGAAGCTTCTTGGCCATGGGAAGACTTATGCTTCAGAATTGTCTTTAGGTTTTGGTTTTGCCCTTCTGGAACTTCAAAATTCATCTTTGCATGGCCCTTGGAACAAGTTGGCATTACCATGACTTTCCTGATGCCTTTTTTTCCTCATCAAATGTATAACTTATCATACCTATACCTTGTTTTAGGATGTCATTTGAGTGTGTATGTCTGCCAGATAACCTCCTCACTACTCTCACTAGTATGTTCAGTTAATGGCTCATGTTGGAGCTGGAATGAGGTGGGGGTATGGACATGGAAGGTGAGCGCCTAACAGGTGTTTTAAGGACCCAGTTTAACTAGAAGAGAGGATTAGTTGGAGCCAGACTCAGGATAGTTCCAACATGAGTGATTTGCTTATTCCTGCATAGCTTTCGGCAAGAGTTTTCCTCATTTTGGAATTATTTCTAGCCACTGTTCCCCAGTCACCTGGCTAGGATCATCTCAGGCTTCTAGTTCTTTTTCACAGAGTCTAAGTTATGTAGCTTTCTTCCTGGAATTACTTAGTTACTTTTTCTAAGTGTTCTGACCACCTGTCTGCAATTATTTTGTTTTGTTTTGTTTCTTCTCTTTTATTTCTCTGACCCTGGCATTTATTAGACTAAGGTTGTCCCTTTGTATTACTGGGTCACCAATATTAGATAGAATGGGGGTCATCCTTGGATATCTTTCACTGAAGACTCTGCATGTCTTTGTGGGGTTTCTAAATGTGACTTTTTATTTTGGCTCACTGATTAGGAGTGGGTTGTCTTAGAAGTCTTTTCTAGTGTTTCCTGCTACTTCTCCAAGTTACTTGTCTTAGTTATGCTTGGTGTTCCTTTACTCTCACTCCTACCCTAATCTTCTCCCCTTTTCACATAAAGCCATCCCTGCCTTTTCTTTTGCACTCACCATCAGTTGTCTGTGCCAGGCCCTTTTGGACATCAGGTGCCTGGGGCTGCAGTATGGTTGATAATATGGAGTCTGCTTGTTGTCCTCAGCATCCAGCCGTGCCCTGATGTGAAGTATGGCAAACGAATCCATGTGCTGCCTATTGATGACACAGTGGAAGGAATTACTGGCAATCTCTTTGAGGTATACCTTAAGCCATACTTCCTGGAAGCTTATCGACCTATCCGGAAAGGTGAGAGATATTTTTAGGGACTGAGCTTAAAGATGGTTGGTTATAGGGACTAAACCTTGGAACATCTTAGTCTCATTTTCATATGTATGCACACATGCATCCTGTGCACATGTTCATGTGTTCCCCTCCCTTCCGGTGTCTGTGTGTCTATGTCTGTCTGTCTGTCTCTCTATCATGGTGGTTGTAGTGATATCATGGTGGATGGGCTGTATAGTCCAGAAGTCAAAACTTTATGAGCTTCTGGCATATTCAATTTTGTTCATTGTTCTCTTGAGTGGCAGAGGGATTCTTCACAGTTTAGTTTTCCCTTCCTTACTTGATGCTTACTAAGACAGTGGGGGTGGGGCGGGATGGGAGGAGATAGTGCAATATCTAGTGAGCTTGGAATTTAGACCCCAGGATCTGATGAATTCTTACGTGGTCTTATAGTTGACACCTCTGATTCTGTATTGCTCTCACAGGAGACATTTTTCTTGTCCGCGGTGGTATGCGTGCTGTGGAGTTCAAAGTGGTGGAGACAGATCCCAGCCCTTACTGCATTGTTGCTCCAGACACAGTGATCCACTGTGAAGGAGAGCCTATCAAACGAGAGGTGAGTTTTCTCCCTGATCTCTGTATCTGATTTTGTGATTACTCAGTGTGGCAGTTGTATGTGGTAGCTATCAAGACTGGGTGCTCTTTGGAAATAAGCTGCTTTTCAGAGATGGGAAACCTAGCTAGTCATTTCTAGGTCTAGGTGTTCCTTAGAAGTACCTAGTGCCAGAGATTTAAAAATTCTAGACTGAAGCCAAAAGATATAAGTGATTGGAATAATTTTTGAAGTAAAGCTGATGATGGCATCCAAACCTCTGTCCATTCCCAGGGTTTCCAGCTTCAGCTTTTAGGGAGCCCTTCACAGTAAGTCTAAGGGCAATGTGAGGTTGAAAGACTGTGTTAAAAATCTTTGCTTTGGGATTTTGATTTATTTTATTTTAGATTCAGGAGGTGCACATGCGTGTTTGTTACATGGACATAGTGTGTAGTGGTGGGGATTGGGTCTCACGTGGCCCATTCCCCAGATAGTGAACATTGTGCCTTATAGGTAGTTTCTGAACTTTAACCTCTCTTGCCCCTCCCTCCTTATTGGTGTCCCCAGTGTCTATTATTTCTGTCTTTGTGACCATTTAACTCCCACATATGAGTGAGAACATGTGGTGTTTGGTTTTCTGTTTCTAAGTCAGTTCACTTAGGGTGATGATCTGCAGCTTCAGTCATGTTGCTGCAACAGACATGGTTTTATTTTATTTTTTTATGACTGCAGCCTTGGAATTTTTATAGTTGTTCTTGGAGGCAAGATCTCTTTAGAGAAGAATCATCTCATAACGGATTTTTGCATAACAGATAGTGTAATGGTTTGGAGAAACTCAGTTTTTGCTGATATAATATTCCTGCCTTCTCTCTTTGTCTTCATATTCAGGATGAGGAAGAGTCCTTGAATGAAGTAGGCTATGATGACATTGGTGGCTGCAGGAAGCAGCTAGCTCAGATAAAGGAGATGGTGGAACTGCCTCTGAGACATCCTGCCCTCTTTAAGGCAATTGGTGTGAAGGTGAGCATCCTGGCTTCTGTAGGATCAATTTTAGGGTGGTGATTAGTGACTACTCAGTGTCTGGTCATGGGACTGTTTTCATACAAGGTTGTCATTATTGCTTTGGATTATAGGGGTAATATACTCTGTATCTACAGAAGGTTCTAAATTTATTAGAACTACTGATGGTCTAGAACAGAGCAGACTAAATTCTCCATTGCCTTTTTTTATAATCCTATGCAAATATAAAAGCCATTCTTGTCTCATTAACCTATGTGAAAACAAGTCTCATCATAATTTGCCAACCTGTTTAGAGCAGTACCACCAAATAGAAGTAGAAGTTCAGGAATTTCCTGAGTGTAAAGGGTCCTGAGTCTAAAATATTTGGTCTAGATTAGCGGTCCCCAACCTTTATGGCATCAGGAACTGATTCTGTGGAAAACTTTTTCCGTGGAGGGGAGGCTGGGGGGATCATCAGTTATTAGATTCTCATAAGGTGCGCGCAACCTAGATCCTTCTCATGCACAGTTTACAATAGAGTTCATGCTCCTGTGAAATCTTACGCTGCCAGCTGATCTTATAGGAGGCAGAGTTCCACTTGCCCACTGGTTACCTCCTGCTGTGCAGCCTAGTTCCTAACAGGCCACGGACCAGTACTTGTCCGTGGTCCAGGGGTTGGGGACCCCTGGCCTCTGGCCTAGAGTATAGCCTCCCAATCTTTTCTGTATCATGGGATACACTGAAGATGAAGTTACTCCTTCCCTAAAAGGCAGTTACAGTGTCCTTCCTATGGATAAGGCCATAAAGGTATTTTCTCTTTTTTTGAGTTGGAGTCTCACTCTGTCACTCAGACTGGAGTGCAGTGGCTGCTGTCGGCCACCGCAGCCTCGACCTGCTGGGCTCCAGCGATCCTTCCGCCTCAGCCTTCCAAGTAGCTGGAACTACAGGCCCATGTTACCACGCCCGGCTAATTTTTGATTTATTGTAGAGATGAGGTCTCACCAAGTTGCCCAGGCGGGTCTCGAACCCTCGGGCTCAGGCAATCCACTCACCTCGGCCTCCCAAAGTGCTGGGATTACAGGTTGAGCCCCCAAGCCCGGCCCATAAAGGTGTTTTCAAAGAGAAAACTTGAGATGATAAGGAAAAGCATCCCAACATGGTAATAAATCCTGGAGGATTGTGATTACTGGAGTGAATGAACCTCTGGCATTAGAAAGAATAGACCTTTCTTTCTTAAGTGGTTTAGATAGTCCTTGGCCCTTGGTCTGTCTAAAATTGAGCCCTTGGTATAATGGCCTTTTGCTTTTCTCTAGCCCTAGAATCTTCTGGTTCACTCAGACTAGAGTTAGGGTGGTTTCTCTGACTTTAGTCTCTTAAAATACTGCTAGTGACAGGAGTGAGTATGGCCTAAAGTAAATGTCTTCCTAGCATTTACTACTGAGGGTTCTTTCTTTTTTTTTTTTGAGTTGGAGTCTCACTCTGTCACCCAGACTAGAGTGCAGTGGCTGCTCCCGGCCACCGCAGCCTCGACCTGCTGGGCTCCGGTGATCCTTCCGCCTCAGCCATACAAGTAGCCGGAATTACAGGCATGCGCTACCATGCCCGGCTGATTTCTTGATTTATTGTAGAGATGAGGTCTCGCTGCCCAGGCGGGTCTCGAACCCGCAGGCTCAGGCAATCCACTCACCTCAGCCTCCCAAAGGTGCGGGATTACAGGCTGAGCCACCGAGCCCAGCTTCTTTTTTCATTTTTCGAGTAGGAGTCTCACTCTGTCTCCCAGGCTAGAGTGCAGTGGCACACTCATAGCCACCACCTCCTCGACCTGCTGGGCTCAGATGATCCTTCTGCTTCAAGTAGCTGGAACCTCAGGTGTGCATCACCACACCCGACTAATTTTTTGATTTATATTGTAGAGACCAAGGTCTCACCAAGTTGCTCAGACAGATCTCGAACCCCTGGACTCAGGCAGTCCTCTCACCTCTGCCTCCCAAAGTGCTGGGATTACAGGTGTGAGCCACCGTGCCCAGTGAGGTCTCTTTCTTTTTTCTTTTTTTTCTTTTTTAGTCAGAGTCTCACTCTGTTGCCCAGGTTGGAGTGCAGTGGCACATCATGGCCACCCCACCATCGACCTGCTGGGCTTAGGCAATCCTTCCGCCTCAGCCTTTTAAGTAGCCAGAACTACAGGTGCGTGCTACCACGCCAGCTAATTTATTGATGTAGAGTCGAGGTCCTACCAAGTTGCCCAGGCTGGTCACTAACCCCTGGGCTCAGACAATCCTCCTGTCTCGGCCTCCCAAAGTGCTGGGATTATAGGCTTGAACCACCATGCCTGGCCAAGGGGGGCTCTTAATGAGTTAGGGTTGAGCCCTGATTCTCTGTCTAGAGCCCTAGTCAGACCGTTTTAGTGAGTGGGATTGGGAGAAGAAGATGGGAGTTTGAACCTAATCACACTCTGCATTGGTCCTTAGCCTCCTCGAGGAATTCTGCTTTATGGACCTCCTGGGACAGGGAAGACTTTGATTGCTCGAGCTGTGGCAAATGAGACTGGAGCCTTCTTCTTCTTGATTAATGGTAAGAGACTTAGTTTATCTTGTCTGGCTAGACCAATTCTGAGCTGGGCTTATGAGTAGGAGAGCTTACTGACTCATTTGTTTGCACCCATGCCGTTATGCACACTTTGCATCTTTCCTCTGGGGTACATTACAGACAGATGAGCAACAAGGGGAAGATACATTATACTGGTGCTCTCTGTTCTGTCCCCCCCTTGAGAAAGATTGTGGACAAGCTGAAGGCAGGGAAGCAAGCTAGAATGAGAAAACAAAAGGTATATGTGTATTAATTTGAGAGGTCTGGGGAAAGTGGGCTCAGATCACTGGGTCTTTGAGGATGCTGTTTAGCTGGTAGAGCTCTAACTGGTGTGCTGCCTCTCCTGCTCTAGCCAGAGGTCCCAGAGCATCCACTGTTCTCATTTTAAGATCCATTGTGAGAAAATTGTTCTGAGTTCCTTGACTTTTCTTCAGCCTGGCCTGGTGTCTATCCCAGGATAATGACTGGTAGAGGTTCTGAGAGGGTAGACAGAGATTATTTTACTACCTTTTTTTTTTTTTTTTTTGAGTTGGGAGTCTCACTCTGTCACCCAGACTGGAGTGCAGTCGCCGCTCCCGGCCACCGTAGCCTCGATCTATGGGCTCCGGCGATCCTTCCGCCTCAGCCTTCCAAGTAGCCAGAATTACAGGCGCGCGCTACCACGCCCGGCTAATTTTTTGATTTATTGTAGAGATGAGGTCTCACCTGCCCAGGCGGGTCTCGAACCCGCGGGCTCAGGCAATCCACTCACCTCAGCCTCCCAAAGGCGCGGGATTACAGGCTGAGCCACCGAGCCCGGCTATTACTACCTTTTTATCCAGGACCTCTTTCTGGGCTGGACAGGCAAGTAACTGATTTATTTTGGGTTTGGGAGAGGATGTAGTTTTGTTTGTTATTGTTCTCCACTCTGTATCCTTTCAGGTCCTGAGATCATGAGCAAGTTGGCTGGTGAATCTGAGAGCAACCTTCGTAAAGCTTTTGAGGAGGCTGAGAAGAATGCTCCTGCTATCATCTTCATTGATGAGCTAGATGCCATTGCTCCCAAAAGAGAGAAGGTAGGAGCTTACCCGAGGGAATGGCGGGAAGTTGAAAGGTCCTGACATCCTGACTTCACTTATGACCAGATATCCTGTTCTGACAGACTCATGGGGAGGTAGAGCGGCGTATTGTATCACAGTTGTTGACCCTCATGGATGGCCTAAAGCAGAGAGCACATGTGATTGTCATGGCAGCAACCAACAGACCCAACAGCATTGACCCAGCCCTACGGCGATTTGGTAAGGACCCCAGTTGTTTTTTCAACTCTGTCCTTGCTTATAAGGAGATTATAGTTTTGTTGGGCTTAATCTCCTTGATCCTACCTCTGTGCCACCTCTAAGTCACCTAATCCTGAGGATTTCTTGAAGTTCTTTGCAGTGATAGGGCCCAGGCATCCTCCCTTATCCTGTGTCTTATCCTGTGTCTTGTCTAGAGTGACCGACTGTCTTGATTTTCTTGACTGAAGAGTTTCCCAGGACATGAGACTTTTAGTGCTAACACCAGGACAACTGAGGTGGTTGGTCACCATAGGCCTGTCCTTCCCTCTGGACAAGAAATGAACCCTGTCTGTATTCATGCACTGTCCCATAGGTCGCTTTGACAGAGAGGTAGATATTGGAATCCCTGATGCTACAGGACGCTTGGAAATTCTTCAGATCCATACCAAGAACATGAAGCTGGCTGATGATGTGGACCTGGAACAGGTGGAGTGGTGATGAGGGCTGACTAAGAGTTAGGATATCTTATTTCTAGGCAGTTGCAGGGTACCAGCTAGGGATATAGACTTAAGATGTGAGGAGACTAGTTTTGATTCTTGGGCAGGGCAAAGGAATTTATCCGAGATTGAATCCAGAAAATTGGAGTTGGCATGTTTCTCAGTTGACACTCCCATTACAGTAAATCAGAAGTGTTGGGGCAACTTTATTTCCAGGCCCTAAGTCTAGGCTAGAGTACTTAAAACCCAGCCAATGAAGGGATTGCTAGTTATGTGTTCAAGGAAATAGGACCCAGAGATAGGAGTTAGGGGAAGGGGTTTAGGATTCTTTTGTCTCTGAGCCTCTTAAGGCAACTGAGTCTTAGTTACAGCATGGTAAGTAGATCTTTTCTCTGCAGGTAGCCAATGAAACTCATGGGCATGTAGGTGCTGACTTAGCAGCCCTGTGCTCAGAGGCTGCTCTGCAGGCCATCCGCAAGAAGATGGATCTCATTGACCTAGAGGATGAGACCATCGATGCTGAGGTCATGAACTCTCTGGCAGTTACAATGGATGACTTCCGGGTAAGGGCCATACCCCACTCCTAAAGTATATGTACACATACACATATACATACTTTGACTCTTCCACTGGTAAGTCTCATTCCCAGTTTTTCCTTTCTAGTGGGCCTTGAGCCAGAGTAACCCATCAGCATTGCGGGAAACCGTGGTAGAAGTACCACAGGTAACCTGGGAAGATATCGGGGGCCTGGAAGATGTCAAACGTGAGCTTCAGGAGCTGGTCCAGGTAGGGTAACTTGGTCCAAGATGGGTCACTGCTTCAGTACATTGTAATTGACCTGGGTGGTCTCAGAATGTCAGCGCATTGACTGCAAGGGTTGTGAGAACACAACTCAGGAAGTTGCTGTTCTCAGGTATGAGGCACTAAGGAGTCTGCTCCTAGAGAACCTGGGTCCTAGAGGAGCTCACACTATTGGATACACCATGAAGTCGTAGAGGGGTTGCTTCTGTTTGGTTAGGTTTCTTTCAAACTATGGAGGTAACTTTGAAACCTCTTTCTTTTTCTTTCTAGTATCCCGTGGAGCACCCAGATAAATTCCTCAAGTTTGGCATGACACCCTCCAAGGGAGTTCTGTTCTATGGACCTCCTGGCTGTGGAAAAACCTTGTTGGCCAAAGCCATTGCCAATGAATGCCAGGCCAACTTTATCTCTATTAAGGGTCCTGAACTGCTCACCATGTGGTTTGGGGAGTCTGAGGCCAATGTCAGAGAGATCTTTGACAAGGTGAGCTGCAAGAGGCTGGGCTATTCTATTCACTTGCTTGGGGGCAAAGTAGGACAATAGAGGATGTTTCTTTAGGAGAATTGAGACAATCTTATTGCTGGCAGCTCACTTGGGTCTGTGAAAGTCACTTTGTTTTTCTTTCCTTCTGAGGTCTGAGAGTCCCAGTTTTGTTCATTCTTGAGTCAGTGTGTCCCTTCCATAGGCCCGCCAAGCTGCCCCCTGTGTGCTATTCTTTGATGAGCTGGATTCGATTGCCAAGGCTCGTGGTGGTAACATTGGAGATGGTGGTGGGGCTGCTGACCGAGTCATCAACCAGATCCTGACAGAAATGGATGGCATGTCCACAAAAAAGAATGTGTTCATCATTGGGGCTACCAACCGACCTGACATCATTGATCCTGCTATCCTAAGACCTGGCCGCCTTGATCAGCTCATTTACATCCCACTTCCTGATGAGAAGTCCCGTGTTGCTATCCTCAAGGCCAACCTGCGCAAGTCTCCAGTTGCCAAGGTAGCTGGAAGATTATAGGCCATGGGGACTTCTGTGAGTCCTCAGGCTGGTATGGAGTGCTTTGGTTCCTGGACAGGATTTAATTAGGAATTTCTGGGGTTAGGGCTAGTCTAAAGGGAAGGTGGAATATTTAGGGTTATTAGGACAATCTAGAATTAGGAATAAAATGGGCAACACAAGATGGGGCAAATGATTGGGAATGCTTGAGTGGCCCAAAGATCTGTGTATTCCAGGAGAGGAGAAGCTAAATGTGAAGGTAGCTCTCTGTTGTTTCTTTTAGGATGTGGATTTGGAGTTCCTGGCTAAAATGACTAATGGCTTCTCTGGAGCTGACCTGACAGAGATTTGCCAACGTGCTTGCAAACTCGCCATTCGTGAATCCATCGAGAGTGAGATTAGGCGAGAACGGGAGAGGCAGACAAACCCATCAGCTATGGTGAGTTTGTATGCTTTTCCCAGATATGCCAGTCGTGGGGACCCTGGGAACAATCTCCACCATGCCCCAGAGTTGAGAGTAAAAGCTGTTGGAAAGATCACCTGTTTTTCTCACTCTGTCACTCAAGCTGGAGTGCAGTGGCACACCCATGGCCACTGCAGCCCTGACCTGCTGGGCTCAGGCAATCCTTACACTTCAGCCTGGAACTTTAGACACATGCCACCATACCCTGCTAATTTTTTGATTTATTGTAGATATTAGGTCTCTCGCCAAGTTGCCTGAACCCATGGGCTCAGGCAATTCTCTCACCTTGACCTCCCAAAGTGCTGGGGCTATAAGTGTGAGCTACTGTGCTTGACCAGATCATCTGTTTGAGAAGATCTTAGCAGGTCATCAAAGAGAGAATGCTGAGGTGAACCTATTCAGTCTGTAATAAGGCAGAGAAGAGATGACATGCTATATGTTCAGTCTGAACTAGACTCTGAGGGAAATCAAAGTATGATTTGCAACAAACAGGGCAGAGCTTCAAGCCTAGGATACATAAACCTATCTTTGGTGGGGGAAGGCATCCATGGATCTCCCAAAATGAAATGGAAAGTTTGTGTGTGTGTGTAAGTTCCATAAAGGTAGAGATTCTTACCATCTTGCTTGTTTCCCACTGTATCTTGACAGCCTCAAAAACTACTGATGTACTGATCCTAGGACAAAATCTCTTAAACAATTAGGATAGTCTCAATGGAAGAGAGAGGATTTGAGCTGAGCTATGGAAAGAGCAGAATTTGGATAAAGAGAATAAGCAGCCCAAATAACTTACTCTAGTAGTAGAATTGCAGAAATTGGGAAAATATAAGTGAATTTAGAGTGTTTATGTATGTAATTTTTTGATTTATTGTAGAGATTAGGTCTCTTGCCAAGTGACACTGCTAGGTAGAATATAATCTAAATGTAGTAAGCACTGAGACCCATTGACGTTTTATCAGATTTTAGGTTTATTGAGATGTGATAGAAATATAATAAAATTTCACCCTTATATACAGATGTATATTAAGTTCTTAGAACTATTATTACAACTGAGATTTAGAAATTTCCGTTATCCCAAAAACGTCCCTCATGCCACTTGAGTCAACATCTTTTCCCCTCTCTAAGTGCTGGCAACCATTGATGTGATTTCTGTCCCTTCAGCTTTCTGTTTTTTAGAAAGCATTGACAAGTTTTTAAGCAGATCAGTGACTCAATTTTAGGAAGTATGGCGTGGCAACTTTTACTTGGATTGGAGGGACAGGCAGACCAATGAACTACTGAAATAATGGGAAGTGAGGAGGCCAGGAACAGAATCCAGGCTGGGCCTTAACTGGCCTTGGTGATGTGTGTTTACCAACTCTGTAGGAGGTAGAAGAGGATGATCCAGTGCCTGAGATCCGCCGAGATCACTTTGAAGAAGCCATGCGCTTTGCCCGCCGTTCTGTCAGTGACAATGACATTCGGAAGTATGAAATGTTTGCCCAGACCCTTCAGCAGAGTCGAGGCTTTGGAAGCTTCAGGTAACTTGGTTGGGAGCACTAGGCAGTGCTTAAGTTGCCTTGGGGGCCTGTATAGACAAGGTAGTGGGAGTCCTAAGGAGGCTAGAGGGGTAGTTGTGGAAATCTTGGGCAGGCCCTGTCCTAATCCTCTTTTTTGGTTCTGTTCTTGTGCATACAGATTCCCCTCAGGGAACCAGGGTGGAGCTGGCCCCAGTCAGGGCAGTGGAGGCGGCACAGGTGGCAGTGTGTACACAGAAGACAATGACGATGACCTATATGGCTAAGTGATGGTGGCCAGCGTGCAGTATGCTGGCCTGGCTGGACCTTGTTCCCTGGGGATTAGGGCGCTTGCCCAGGAGAAGGACCAGGGGCAAGCCCATGGCCTGCTCCATTCCTCAGTCTGAACAGTTCAGCTATTGTCAGACTCTGGACAGGGGGGTCTCTGTTGCAAAAATACAAAACAAAAGCGATAAAATAAAAGCGATTTTCATTCGGGAGGCAGAGAGTGAATTACCAACAGGGAATTTGGCCTTGGGCCTATGCCATTTCTGTTGTAGTTTGGGGCAGTGCAGGGGAACTGTAGAGCCAAGGCACTTCTGTCACCCCTCAAGGTAAAGCATCTGCACTTCACTCAATGCTGCCCGAGCCTTCCCTTCTTCCCCCTATCCAACCTGGGTAGGCTGGTGAGGAGCCACAGTTGCTGGGTGTTTATATAGAGAGTAGGTTGATTTTATTTTACATGCTTTTGAGTTAATGTTGGAAAACTAATCACAAGCAGTTTCTAAACCAAAAAAATGACATGTTGTAAAAGGACAATAAACGTTGGGTCAAAATGGAGCCTGAGTCCTGGCCCCTGTGCCTGCTTCTTTTCCTGGGAAAGGCCTTGGGCTGTCCATCCAAGTGTGAAATCCTGGAAGTAAGATTGCACCTTCTTCCTCTTCTGATCAACATCGATATGCTGTCTCCTGCTACCTCATCCTGTGTCTGCAGTATCACTGGAGAGGACTGTGGTGGAGGGGGTACAGCCTGACGGAGCTCCAAATGTGGAGAATATGACACCTCTCTGCCTGTGTTGGATGTGGACGGTAAGGCTAGGCCTGCAGAACCCAGTATCCTGACTAGGGACTGTATTGGGATGCCCTCTGAAAGTCTTAGGGTTGCAAAAAAGTACAATCTCTGCAGGTGGATATTCTCTGTACTTGCTCTTAATGCATCTAAAAATTTCCAAACATACATCTCCTGGTTGACGATCACTTACAATTATGTCCAGCTTTACTTTATGTAATTTGTATTATAAAAAAATAGCTTTTTGCTAATATAAAATTCTAGTATTGGATATTTTTTTCTAAAGTAAAACATCCTTCCCTGCTCACAGATTGTTCAGATGATTGTTTGCATAATTTTGTTCAAACAGGTATAGAGTATCCTCTTCATTCAGTGAGTACCAAAGTAATCACTTAGTGTTTCTGGGGTTAGTACCATGATGCCGTACTCAAATAGAGAGCGTTGCAGAGAAAGTAATCCACTAACACAAATTTGTGTTGGTTGGGTTTGGGCCGCACTCTGAAAAGACACAATCCCAAACAGCACAATCCTGAATAAAATATTGAAATCTCCAAAGATAAAAATTCCTAAGGTCTAAAATCCTGAAAATCACAATCCCGAAAGGTCAACATTTAAAAAATATAATTCTGGGAAAAATAACACATTTTTAAGAGAATTATTTACATTTTTAAAAGGGTATTTATTTGAGAAACAGACGTGACAGAACACTTCATAGGTCACTTTATGCAATAAAATAGATAATGACAACTTAAGTATTTTTACAAACATAAACTCAGGTATCCTAACAACAGTCGTATGATGTAACGGTTATGAACAGACAAACCTTGTTCATAAAGTAAATGAAATGTATAAACACATATTCTATGGTTGGTCAAAAAATGAAATGTAGGTTCGAGACCTGCCTGGGCAGCGAGACCTCATCTCTACAATAAAACAAAAAATCAGCCGGGCGTGGTAGCGCGCGCCTGTAATTCCGGCTACTCGGAAGGCTGAGGCAGAAGGATCGCCGGAGCCCAGCAGGTCGAGGCTGCAGTGGCCGGGAGCGGCCACTGCACTCCAGTCTGGGTGACAGAGTGAGACTCCAACTCAAAAAAAAAAAATGAAATGTATAGACATCTCTATGGTTGGTTATTATGGGTACCCAGCTTTATAACTGTAGTCATCTGAAATGCTGTGACAGACAACCTAAGTCTTAATGAGATGGGTCAAAAACTGCAATGGATCATCACTATATTTGTAGTCTTCCAAAGAGCCGAGGTTTGAAATTTTATCCTTCATAAATGTAGATGTACAAAAAAGACATCTCTTTACTGAAGTCTCAGTGTTTTTGTGTACACCCACAATGCTTACATTGCAGGGTCAACATTGTGACAATGAAGTCAAATTTCTGATGTTCAAGGCAGCAGAAGAAAAATGTGTTCCAGCTCGGAGACCAGTTCACCTCCGGGTAAATTGTGGTCTCTCCAGGACCCCTGCCTATTGGATAGTGCCTGCCAATATTGAGGGCAGATCTTCCCTACTTAGTTCACTCAGACTTACACACTAATCTATGGAATTGCTACCACAGACACCCAAAATAATGCTTTACCCGGTATCTAGATAGTCCTTGATCCAGTCAAAGTGATATCTAAAATTAAGCCCACCCCTTGTCAATGTGATGTGTACATTTCCTTAAAGCATTCTTAATTTCCAAATGGTGGAAATAGTGATATAATCTGTGTAGATTGATACAGTTATCCTAGTGTACAACCAATAGCACACATCCCCAAAATTAAGCTTTTCAGGATTTCAACATTGGAATTTTCTTCCATTTGGGGATTTTGGGGATTTTAGACATTAGGGATTTAGACTAGAGATTTTGATCTTTTGTGACTTCAACATTTAGGATTGTCTTTGGGTTTTGTTGTTTTTTTTTTTTTTGAGTTGGAGTCTCTGTCACAGGCTGGAGGGCAGTGGCATGCTCCCGGCCACCACAGCCTCGACTGGCAGGGCTCAGACAATCCTGCCTCAGCCTTGCAAGTAACTGGAACTACAGCAATGTGCCACCATGCCTGGCTAATTTTTTGATTTATTGTAGAAATGAGAGTTCACCAAGTTGCCTGGGCTGGTCTCGAACCTGTGGGCTCAGGCAATCCTCTCACCTTGTCCTCCCAAAGTGCTGGAATTATAGGACTTTTTTTTTTAATTTAAATCAATGTTACTCATGTAGGCTGGAGTGCAGTAGCACAGATCACAGCTCACTGCAACTGTGACTTCCTGGGCTCAGGTGATCCACCTCAACCTCTCAAGTAGCTAGAACTCCAAGCTTGCACCACCACACCTGGCTAATGAATTGTGTCTTTAAGGATTATGATCAGCACTAGTATTGGTGATCCTGGGACTTATACTAATCAAGAAGACTAGGTCTAATAGATAGGTAATCTTTGAGGATATAAGATACGTGCATTGGTTGCTTAAATTGGAGCATCTCTGAATTCATGTGCTATGTAATGAATATTTTTGCATTTTTGGGCTATCCCTAGTTTTAAGTGACTTTGCTCCACCAGATACTGTGTTTGGTCCTCATTTGGTTTTCCCAGCATGTAGATGTTCCTGATGGCTTAGCCTTTAGTCGTCCCACTCTGATTTTTGTCCTGTCTTATTCCTGTGGGTTGGCAGTCTAACCTCAGTGAAGGCCAAAGACAAGGTTATTTGGGGAAAGACTTTTGCTACCTCTCCATCAAGCTATGGGAACATAACACAAGGCAGGTGTCATTTTTTCCCCTGAAGATATTTAGAGATACTGGTTGATAGGTGATAGAAATTTGTGTTGGAATGATTGGTTTGCTTTCACTTGTCACAAAGTCTCTGCAGGGAAGACAGTTGAACCTCTATAGATTCTTTAGGAAAAAACAAATGAAGACTTGTAGCCAGATGCCTTTCTTAGGAGGGTTGGTTCTAGTTCTGGCATCTGTGCTTATGGCAGTGAAGCTGTAAGCAAGGTGCCTAGCTCTACTTCTTTTCTTTCTGTTTTTGTTTTTTTTTTTTTTGAGTTGGACTGTCACTCTTGCCCAGGCTGGAGTGCAGTGACACACGACCACCGCAGCCTTCATCTGCTGGGCTCAGGCAAGCCTTCCAAGTAGCTGGAACTACAGGTGTGCACCACCATGCCCAACTAATTTTTTGATTTATTGTAGAGATGGGGGGGGCGGTCCTCACCAAGTTGCTCAGAACCCCTGGGCTCAGGCAGTCCTCTCGTTTCTGCTTCCCAAAGTGCTGGGATTACAGGCTTGAGCCACCGCACCCAGTTGCTTAGCTCTTTAGGGACCTCAGGTTCCTTAATCTAATAATATGATTGAAAATACTTCATAACTGCAGAAACCTGCATATTTACACCAAGAGGCAAATTGTATAGGCAGTCCATCTTCCCCCAATGTCCAGGGTTCCCAGAAAGAAATTGAAATGAGATCTTACTGCACCTAATCACTTTGCATAGAGTAAGCACTGTTATTAGAGGATGGTTTCTGACTAAATATGGCATCAAATAGAGGACCAAGAATGTGCCATAAAGGCAGAGGCAAAGGTGGAATTGTAAACCTTGCATCTTTAGATGTATTTGGATCTGATACTGATCCTACAGATTGCCCTGAGAGTCCATTGGACACACGATGCATAAAGAACACAGGTCTGTCAGTCATTAATTCAACTGAACTGTGGCAATTGTCAAGTGGTTTGTTAACCCTTGTCTATCCCTACAGCCTACTAAGAGTCTTAATACACTTAGTATAAGAGTTTCATTTTTCATAAATCTGTGCAGATGAGCATAGATTTAAATGTTTCCATGTGGAGTAGAAATGCGTTGTCATTGAGACCACAGTAGTGGGAGAGGTAAAGTACCTTCAGTTCCACCCTTGGCCAGTAGGTGGTGAGTTTTGGACTCAGTCACTTATAGGCAGGTTTTGGCTAAAAGTTTTGGAACAGAACAGTGACATTAGTGAGAGGAAGCAGAGGAACAGCATGTACCTTCTAACTGCATGGTTTTCTCAACCAAATGTACAACTAGAGGGAATATGATATGATAGAGTGGAAGAAGCACTGGGCTGAGAATTTGGACTTGATCTCATGGAACCTAACTTTCAAAGTCATACTATCTGGAAACGGGTTCCATCTGCAAGGCATGCACAGTGTTAATGGGGCTGCAAGGAAGGGGAAATCATAACAAGGTAGTAAAATCTGAAAAGGCTAGAGAGGTAGTGTGAACTGAGTCTTAAGGGCACGTGGGAATCTATTGACATGGAGAAGTAAGAGAGCAGTTTGAGCAAAGTACAGGTCATAAATACAGGTCTTGTTTATGAAACACAAGGTAGACTAGCAAGGGAGTATGGAGGTGAATTTGGAGAGGTCAAAAACCATGTGAAGAACCCCAAATGCCAGGACAGAACTTTATCCTACAGGTGTGGGTCCTCTGGAGGAATCAGGCAGTGAAATGACATTTCAGTGTTATCAACCATACACGAACATTGTTACGTACTCTTAGACTATTCATTTTAACCATTTTTTATAGATGCAGTAATGTGCATTGTAAAAATTTAGAGAAATATAATCACAATTTTTATAATTAGTATTTCCAATAACCAGAGGTCACCATCTTACTAACTTTAGTTCATATGTTTCTGAATCTTTTTCTATGTGTGTATATAAACTTGTGTCTATACATGTGGTGTTTTAAAAACCAAATTGAAATCACACTCCTTAATTATTTGGTCAATAATCTCAACCTTTCACTTTAAGTAACTTTTTGGGGAGTTCATATCAAGCAATTCTATTGTTTTGGGATGCCAAAGTGGGAGGATTACTTGAAACCAGGAGTTTGAGACCAGCCTGGGCAACGTAGTGAAACTTTGTCTCATAAAAACATTTATATTAATATATAGGGACATTCTTTTTTACAATTATTAAAAAGATGGAGGCAAACCAAGTGCAGTGGCTTGCTGCTGTAGTCCCAGCTACTTGGGACCTACACAGCGAGGCTAAAACAGGAGGATTGCTTGAACCCAGGAGTTGAAGACTCCAGTGAGCTGTGATAATGCCACTGCACTGGGTGACAGAGCAAGACTCTATCTTAAAAGGTCAAGAAACAATTTAAGTGGCTATAACATATTCAGAGTTTTCCCCAAGTGCCCCAAATAATGACATTCACAGCTATTTTGACCAGTATCCAGTCTAGGACCACAGCTTGGCATTTGTTAGGCTCTTTCACTGAAACTTTTTTTCCACCCAGGCTGGAGTGTAGAGGCTGTTCACAGTTGCATTCCCACTACTGATCAGCACAGGGGTTTTGACCTAGGCTGATTCACCTCTTCTTAGGCAACCTGTTGGTCTTCCACTTCTGGAAGGTCACCATATTGGTGCCATACTTGGTATGGATTCCTAATCAGCATAACACACTACAGCCCACAATTCTTGGGCTCAAGTGGTCCTCCTGCTTCAGCCTCTAGTAGCTTGGGACTACAGGCACATGCCACTGCACCTGGCCTTTTACGCAAACATTTATGACACTTGTGAAAGATTGGGGTAGTTGAATTCCAGAAAATTGTAGCCGTTTGCACAATGGATTAGAAGAAACAGGGCAACCAATTTTGGGAAAAGTGATGACTAGACTATGACAACAGTGATGGTGGAGATGGAGAGGTGAAGATGGATTTGAAATACATTTTACAGGTATAATTGACATAAAAGTTTGATGACAGATTGGGGAGGAGTCAGGCTTCTGGCTTAGGTATTTGGGTGGATGTGATGCCTTTCAGTAAGAATGGGCACATTGGAGGAAAAGGTTAAAGAGAAAATGAGTATTTTCTTGACAAATTTTTGACAAGGTGAATATGAGATGCTGTCTAGTAGGCTGTTGGATATGTGAATCTGAAGCCTAGAGATGTTTATAAATGTTTTGCAATATGGCATATTGAATGGACTCAAGACATTAATTCTATGAAAATGGTATTGGGAAATTGAAAGTCATTGGGGAAGAAGTTAGAGTCTCACCTCATATAAAAATTGACAATCTAAACATAAATACGCAAGACTATAAAAGTACCCAAAGAAAGTGTTTTAGAAGTCATAAAGAGGCCAGGCATGGTGGCTCACACCTATAATCCCAGCACTTTGGGAGGCTGAGGTGTGAAGATTGCCTGAGCCCATGGGTTCGAGAAAAGCCTGAGCAACTTGATAAGACCTCATCTCTACAATAAATCAAAAAATTAGCTGGGCGAGGTGGTGCATGCCTGTAGTTCCAGCTACTTGGAAGGCTGAGGCAGAAGGATCACCTGAGCCCTGCAGGTCGAGACTGCAGTGGCTGTGAGCATGCCATTGCACTCTAGCCTGGGCAACAGAAATGAGACTCTCAAAAAGAAAAAAAAAGTCATAAAGTAGGCCAGGTGTGATGGCTCATACCTGTAATCCCAGCATTTGGGGAAGCTGAAGTGGGAGGATCGTTTGAGCCCATGAGTTCGAGACCAACCTAGGCAACATGGTGAGACCTTGTCTCTACAAAAAGTGAAAAAATTATCCAGGCATGGTAGCTCATACCTGTAGTCTCAGCTACTTGGGAGGCTCAGGCGGAAGGACCACCTGAGACCAGGAGTTCAAGACTGTGGTGAGCCATGATTGTGCCACAGCACTTCAGCCTGGGAAGCAGAGTGAGACCCTGACTTAAAAAAAGGAAAAATAAGTCATAAAGTAAAATGTTAGTAGATTACGTAAAAAACTTACGTAGTAAGTATGCATAATAGGTTGAGTTAATATCTCTGGTAGGCAGGATAATGGTCCCTGAGGTGTTCACATCCTAATCTCTAAAACCTGTTCATATATTATTTTACATGGAAAAGGAGAATTAAGGTCACTAATCAACTGACTTTAAAATCGGAAGAGTGTCCTGAATTATCCAGTTGAACCCATTGCAAGCACTAGGATCCTTAAAAGTGGAAGAGGAAGGCAAAAGAGATCAGAGTGATGCGACATGAGAAGAACTTGCCTTTGAAGACGGAGGAAGGGGGCCAGTAGCTAAGGAATGTGGGCTGCCTCTAGAAACTGGGAGAGGCAAGGAGTGAGTCCTACCCAGAACCTCTATAGATAAAGGAATGTAACCCTGCCAGCTCCTTGATTTTAGTAGCCCTGTGAGACAACACTCAGACTTCTGACAAAATAAATTTATGTTTTTGATAATTTGTTACAGCCACCATAGAAAACTAATAAGTAAAGGGGCTGGATGTGGTGACTCACACTTGTAATCTTAACACTTTGGGAGGCTGAGGAGGAAGGATCAGTTGAGACCAGGAGTTTGAGATCAGTCTGGGCAACAGAGTGAGTCCCTTGTCTCTAGAGAGGAAGGGAGGGAGGGAAGGAAAGACGGGAGAGATGAGTAAAGGATATGAACTGGTAATTAGAGAAGAAATCCAGATACTTACTAAACATATGAAAAGGCACTTCTTTTATGGTCTTGGGGATGGATTAGCTGACCAAGGGAGAAAAAAGAGCAGAGAGTGGAGAAGAAATGGTAGGAAAGATATGTGGGGAACTTGTGGGTCAAGGAGGTGAAGAAGAGGACATTCATACCCAAGCCCAAGAACACCTGTCTAGACCCAGACTAGTTGTGCTCATGTGAATGAATGTATTTTTTCTGTCTACATGCTATAAAGTTTCTCTCCAGGGCATCTTTGGGCTGTGCTCCCCTGGCCCTACAGCCTCACCCTGTAGAATATAGGGATGTGTGGACTCCGTATGTTATCATCTGTAAAAGAAAATTATGCCTGCAGAATCCTGAACTCTCTACTTCTAGGACCTGATCCTGAGGAAATATGGCTGCAGCAGAAGTTTATTTGGAACTGACATTCCCAGTACCCTGAATTCCAAAGAAGACATGAGTGGGATTTGTGTAGTTCAACTAGTTTATTAGGATTTCTTCTGCTTGTCTCCCCATCTTCCCACACTCTACCTGGTTTGGCGTCAGGTCTTGGAGCACTAAGTGCCAATTCTGCCAACCTTTCCTCTACTGACTAGATTTAGTGGACAGATTCCATGGTTTACCCAGAAATTTGGTCAATACCTTTTGGAGACTCCCGATAGGGGGAGGCTTTGTTGTAGGGGAGGAGAGATGCTTCTCCATGTGGGCCCAAGGACAGTGCTTACAGTGGCGAGGGCTAAGGATGTCACCAACTCCCAGCCCTGGCCCTGGCTGATCCCAGAGACCTGAAGTCTTGGGGAGGAGCTGCTGGGGAAGAGCAGTTTGTTGAGCGCTCTGGGCCCTGTGCCAAGAACTTGGGGAAAGTCTGCTTACAGGGTCCCCCAGTCTTTGCGCCTGGGCAGGGTGGCTCTTCCCTGTGACAGAGAATGATTCCAGCCTTGCATTCCCTTCTCCATGGTCTCCTGCTTTGGGTTTCCTGGGGCTTTCTCTCTTGGCTGAAGATAGGGCTGAAGCCCTGTCCAGTCTCTTGCCTGAGGCCAGAATCTCAGGGTCTGAAAACTCTGCCGGGCCTTGATAGTTCTCATCAGCCTTCAGGTGTACACACGACCCTTGGGATGGGACCTGGGCCACCATCTTCTTTCTCTCTTCTCTCTGAGGCCTTTGTTCTGCCCTGCCAGACTCTTGTGGCTGAGGCTGGGAGGAGGATCCAGAGTGATGGCGGTGGGAAGCCCGAACCAGCTGAAGTACTGTGCACTGAACTTTTGGGGAGTGACAGCTTGAAGAGTGGGGGCATGGGTTGGGGAGATAATTCTTTGGGGGGCAGGAAGAGAGTCTCCAGGAGTCTGGCGTTGTGGAGGTCAGTGCAGAGAAGCAGCAAAATGGTTGACTTTGGCCAAGGGGCCTGGAAACAGGGCTCTGATGCAGTTTCTTCAGCTTGAGTTTTAACTCTCTGCTCCAGTGCCAGGCATGGGTCCTAGGGTATGGAAGCACCTCTGAGACAGCCTCTCTCTGGGAAGCTGGGGCCTCTGCCTTAGCTCCTGGCAACATCTCTCCCTTGAGAAGGTCAGGATGGGTGGGCTCAATGCTCACAGCTTCAGCTGGGGTGGGAGGCCAGGGTCCTGGCTGTAGGGGATCCACTGCTACAGGCCTGGGGCCCTGGGGGACTTCTCTTTGTTGTGCATTTCTCCACACAAATTCAAGGTCAATGTGGTGATCCTCTGGTAGAGGAGCAGAGAGTGAGCTGGGGGCTGAACACTCAGAGGTCCAGCAGTTCTTTCTCTGCTCCTCCACTGCTTCCCCCTCAGGCTTATAGTTGCATTGGTCTTCAATAGGCTCACTTATGTAGGACTTTGAAACATAGCTTGGGGGTGGGCTAGGGCTCCAATCTGGGAACGCAGGAACACAACAGTTTTCTTTCTGCTCCATGTCCCCCTCCACAGGCTCAGAGTCAGATGAGACTCCCAGGGGGCTGGCTGGAGCCAGCAGGTCTTGGGGTGACCTACAAGCTGGGAGCTTAGAGGCCCAGGAGTTCTTTATCCTTTGTATGTCCCCACATCTAACCTCGGAATCAAACAGGAACCCCATGGGGCTAACTCTGAGGGGCTCTGGTACAAGAGTTGGGGGCGGGCTGAAGACCAGAGATGGGGGCTCAGGAGCCCGGAAATTCTTGGAATGCTCAGTGTCCTCCTTCCCTGTAGTTTCTGATCCAGTGAGGCCTTCCACAGGGTTGATTCTACAAAGGGGCAGCTCTATAAGGGGGCCTAGAGGTGCACTAGGAGCAGGGTCTGAGAAAACAGACAGGACTCCCCGGGGGCCCATTACTAGAGACTCTAGCAGAGGAGCTGAGGGAAGTCTGGGAGGTAAAACTGGGTCTACAGAGACCAAAAGATTTTCTGTACTCTGCATCCCCTTCCATGAAGTCTCAGATCCCGAGGGGACACATGCAGGGCTGGCTCCGTGAAGCCCTGGGTTGAGGCCCAAGGTTGGAGCCTCAAAGGCCCAGGGCTTTCCTGAGTTTTCTCTGCATCCCCACTGGGACTCATATCCAGGTGGATATTCCAGGGGACTTTCTCCCTGGAGTTTTGGCAGGGAGTCTAGAGGAGGGCAAGGGGCTGGCATTGAAGACTCAGAGGCCCGAGGGTTTTCTTTGTATCCCACGGTTCCCCAGGAGTCCTTAGATATAGAAAGTCCTTCTTCAGGGCTGATTTTTTTTGGTTCTGACAGAGAAGATGGGACTTGGTAGGGGGTTCGAATTGGAGGCCCAGAAGCTTGTGGGCTCTTTATATCCTGTGGTTCCCAACTGAGACTCATATCCAGGGGGAACTTCCAGGGGGCTAGTTCCAGGGGGCTAGTTCCAGGGAGCTGTGTGGGTGCCTCAGTGCCAGACAGGACTCCCTTGTGGTCTGCTGGCAAGAGTTTAAGGTGAACGGGTAGTGATGGGGCATAAGGAGAAGACGGAGGTGGAAGTAGCTGAGGATCAGGGGCCTTTTCCATATCTTCCATAGTATGGGCATCATGGGTAGGAAAATGGGTTGGGGAGTGATACCAGGGTAGCAATAGGTTGGACCTAGGTAGGAAGGCAAACTTGTTGAAGAAGACGGGACAGAGAGACAACTTCAGGGGAGAGGAGCCACCTGAGCTCAAGAAGATGCCCTCCAAGGACTCACTGTGCAGAGATGGGAGACCCCAGAAGAGCTGGCTTTTTCTGTGCTGCCAGGGGCTCTCTGATGCTATCTTGTGCCTTGCAGATAAATTAGTCAGTATCTGGAAGGTGGGGAAGAGTCTGGAAGGGCTTGGGGGCTGTGTGAGCATTTGCTCTGGTACTTCTGTGGCCTTGGGGAGGTCCTCAGAACCACAGGATGTCTGGGCTGGAGCTGTGGTGGCTTGCTCTTCAGTGGGGGCTTCTTTAGGAGGGGAGCATGGCTTCAATGGATCCAGAGATGTCTCTTCTTCTTCCTCCTCCTCCTCTTCTTCCTCCTCCTCCTCCTCCTCCTCTTCCTCTGTCTCTGATTTCTGCTTCCAGAGGTGATCAAGGAAGGTCACATGATACAGAAGTGGTAGGCTCTGGGGAGTAGAGAAATACACAATCAGGCATGAAGCCTTTTCAGAGACATGAATTTTGTTATGAAGCCCTTAGTCTCTGCATCACATCCAGAGTGAACACTCAGTCACCTGGCCCCACATCTGTGATCAGTCACTTACCCAGCTCTTCATCTAATAGTAATGGTCATTACCCAATCCTCATTTGGAGATTAGCATTCCCTCACATAACCATACATCTGTAGGGCCAATGATCACTCATCTGGTGTCAATAGTCACTCACCCAGCCTCACATCTAGGGCTTCTAATCACTCACCTGGGCTCACATCCATGTCAATGAATCCTCACCTTACATCGCATGTGATGTCAACAGTTATTAGCTGCACATCCACAGTCAGAGGTCACATACCTTGCCCAGAATCATGTCCCCAGAGCACCAGGGATAAAGCTGTTGGAAACTTCCAAGCTGCTGCCACCTTCGGATCTGCCAAAACATGAATAGGAATAATATCACCAAGTTCCCTGGACTCTGGAGGCAGCTGCTGCCACAGTGTCTGCAGGCCACGGCTTGGGTCAGTAGGCTCCAGAGAAGCTCCATATCACTCTCAACCCCGAGCAGGTCCTCTAGCAACCATGCCATTTTTCTTAGTCTAGTGGCAGTTTACTCTGAGGTCATCACTGCATCACAGAAAAAAGAACTCCCATCCCCCACATGGGCCCAGGCCTAACAGCCCTCTCTCTGAAAATTTAATACCATAAAGTTGCTTCCATTAGACAACTCATGCTTCATACAGTGAAATCTAAGTGATCCTCTTGATTACCATGGTCAGAATTATGCTTTGGGCATTGTGGTTAAGGACATGGATTCTAACTTTGAACCACCTTGTCCAAATCCTAATTCTGCCACTTTCTACCTGTGAGACCTCGGTTAAACCTCATAATCATTCAGTGCCTCCGTTTTTCACCTATAAAATGGGAATATTATTATTATTATTATTATTATTATTACTACTAGAGACGGGGACTCATTATGTTGCTCAGGCTGATTTTAAACTCCTGGGCTCCAGGAATCCTGCTGTCTCAGTCTCCCAAGTAGCTGGGCTTATAAGCACACACCACTACACCTGGTAAAATAATATTATTACTTAATGCATAGTGTTGTTTTTGAGGATTAAATGAATAAATGTATATCATAGAATAACACCTGGTAGAATAACACCTGCTATATTCGAATGTTATTTCTTTTTAAAGTTTCTGATTTTAAGCTTCATTCTATCTTTAATAGATGGGATCTGTCCCTTCCTTTTTATGCTCATATCAGCTGTGAACTGTCTTATTTAACTTTAGGTTGCCTGAGATCTTTTTGAGAAGCATTCATGTTAAGAATGACAAATTAATCAAATGTGCTTGGCCATTCCTCTTCATTTGCTCCATTTACCCCTAAAATCACCACTGTGTTCCATGTCAACCCTTCCTTTCAGGTACAATTTAACGCTCCCCTTCCCCCTCCTCTCCCGATCAAAAGCCAACGTAGTCTGGTGGAAAGTGTGCTGAGCTGAAAGTGCTCTGTCACTGATTGGTCACATGATCTTGAGAAACCAAGAGAGGTTTTTCCATTGGTACCATGAGTTGGACTAGATTGATTCATTCATGCAACATTTATTGAGTGCCTATTACAGATCAATTATTGTGCTCAGTCTTGAAATAATAGAAGACAGAGTCTCTGCACTAAAGTAGGTAGGTCTCATTTCAGTGGGGGAAAACAATGAAGTAATTAGACAATGAAAACAGAGATACACACAGGATCCTATGGGGCAGAAAACACACCTACCAGCCTGGAGCAGGGGGTTGATATTTGAGGGCGTGCTTCCCAGAAAAGATTTTTTTTTTTTTTTTCAGTTGGAGTCTCACTCTGTCGCCCAGACTGGAGTGCAGTGGCCGCTCCCGGCCACCACAGCCTCAACCTGCTGGGCTCCGGCAATCCTTCCGCCTCAGCCTTCCGAGTAGCCGGAATTACGGGCGCGCGCTACCACGCCCGGCTGATTTTTTGATTTATTGTAGAGATGAGGTCTCACTGCCCAGGCGGGTCTCGAACCCGCGGGCTCAGGCAATCCACTCACCTCAGCCTCCTAAAGGCACGGGATTACAGGCTGAGCCACCGAGCCCGGCTCAGAAAAGATTATTAATGCTTGGTTTGGGGAACTAAAAAATGAGGATGTAGTGTAAGGAGTGAGAGAAGGACAATCCAAGCAGTAGGAACAGCCTGTGCAAAGGTGCTAGGGCAGAGAAGCTTGTCCCATTATGGAATTAAAGGTATTTCAGTGTAGCTGTAGTATTGGATGGGAGTAGGGGAAGCAGTAGGAGATGAACCTGGAAAGATAAGATCACAAAGGCCCTGAATATGAGGCTAAGAAGTTGGAAATTTATCATGAAGGTGATGGGAAGCCATTGAAAAAAAATTTTTTTTTTTTTTGAGTTGGAGTCTCACTCTGTCACCCAGACTGGAGTGCAGTGGCATGTTTCCAGCCACTGCAGCTTCGACCTGCTAGGCTCAGTCAATCCTTCCACCTCAGCTTTCCAAGGAGCTGGAACTACAGGCATGCGCTACCACGCCCAGCTCATTTTTGATTTATTGTAGAGATTAGGTCTCGCCAAGTTGTCCAGGTGGGCCTCGAAGCCATGGGCTCAGGCAGTCCACTCACCTTGGCCTCCCAAAGTGCTGGCATTACAGGCTGAGCCACCGAACCCGGCCAGGAAACCACTGAAAATTTTTAAATAGGGAAGTGGAAATAACATTTTAGCTGTAATAAGGGCAAAGAGACTGAGGCAAGAGGGTAGGGGACTCTGGCTTTAGTTAAAGCAAAACAAAAAATGAAGACTGAACCAAGGCAGTGATGGTGGGAATGAGGAATAATGCATTCAAGTAGAATTCCAGAGATATAATTAATAAGACTTGGTTACCAATGGGGTGGGGTTGGGGATAGAGGAAGTTGAGAAATGACCCCAAGTTTTCTGACTTGGGAAACTGAAAGTTTGTTGGTGCTATTTAACTGAGATACAGAACACAGATCTGGGAACCAATTTGGGGGAGAGGTGATTCATTTCATATTAGACATGGAATTTGAATTTGAGGTTCCTATGGCACTTCAAGGTAAAGCTAGGTAACAGACAGATACATGGATCTGAAGCGTAGGGAAAGCAGTCTATGGGGAAAATGTAGTTTTTTGTTTGTTTTTTTAAGTCAAAGTCTGACTCTGTCACCCAGGCTATAGTGCAGTGGCATGCTCACTGCCACCACAGCCTTCCTTGACCTGCTGGGCTCAAGTGATCCTTCTGCCTCAGCCTTCCAAGTAGCTGGGACTACGGGTGCGTGTTACTATGCCCAGTTAATTAATTAATTAATTAATTTATTTATTTATTTTTTGAGTTGGAGTCTCACTCTGTCTCCCAGACTGGAGTGCAGTGGCCGCTCCCGGCCACCGCAGCCTCGACCTGCTGGGCTCTGGCAATCCTTCTGCCTCAGCCTTCCAAGTAGCCGGAATTACAGGCATGTGCTACCACGCCCGGCTGATTTTTTGATTTATTGTAGAGATGAGGTCTCGCTGCCCAGGTGGGTCTCGAACCCGCGGGCTCAGGCAATCCACTCACCTCAGCCTCCCAAAGGCGCGGGATTACAGGTTGGGCCACCAAGCCCAGCTTATTTATTTATGTAATTATTTATATTCATTTATTTATGGGCAAGATCTCGCCAAATTGCCTGGGCTGGTCTTGAACCCCTGGGCTCAGGCAGTCCTCTCACATTGGCCTCCCAAAGTGCTGGGATTACAGGCATGAGCCACCACAGCCAGTGGGAGATGTAGATTTGACACCTAGCAGCATATATGCAGCAGCTGAAACCATTGAAAGGCATAAAGATGACGTAATGATATGTAATCACTAACACAGACAATATGGCCAACAGCATGTTTTTTTTTTAAACTAATGAGTAGCCAATATTGTAAATCAGTAGATTGTACATAATATTTCTAACTTAAAATCTGGCAATACTGGGTTTTTTTTCTGCCTGCAAAGGCCATTTGGAGCCAAGTAGCATTTGCTCCCTTTGGAGTGGATATGTACTCTTTAGTTCACAGCAGTTGTCACCATGTTCTTATAGTTAATGCTAAGACTAAGGGCTAGTTGCCGTTTATCATTGTGCCTATGATTTTGTTTTCTTCCACTTGTCTTTTAAATTCATTTGTATTATCTGTCTGGTATTTGAGTTTGCAACCTCTGGATGAAGAAGGTAAATTGAGTTCTGATGGGAAACAGAGAAGACGATATTGGATACTTATCCTTTACTTGTTAATTTACATTATGGCAAGAAAATTTACTAGGTTATTAATTTGTTTCCTACTCTTTGGCAGAGGAGATGCCCAGTATGATACAAAGATAACTCTGTTCTCCTTTTTTTTTTTTTTTTGAGTTGAAATCTTACTCTGTCACCCAGGCTGGAGTGCACACTCATGGCCACCCCAGTGTCGGCCTGCTGGACTCCGGTGATCCTCCCTCCTCACCCTTCCAAGTAGCCGGAACTACAGGCACGTGCTACCACACCTGACAAATTTTTGATTTATTGTAGAGATAAGTTCTCGCCAAGTTGCCTGGGCTGGTTTCAAACCCATGGGCTCAGGCAATCCACTCGCCTCAGTCTCCCAAAGTGCTGGGATTACAGGCTGAGCCACTGAGCCCAGCTACTTTGTTCTCCTTTCTTTTAGAAATTCTGTGTTTCTTGTCCCATGGAATTATTGGGAATTTTGTGTTTTTTGGTCCAAACCAAAGTTGTAAAATACCTGTTCTATAACCTTACCTGTTCTTGTGTGGGAGGGGAATTTAGTTTAGCTGAGTGTTCTTGCAAAGGAGAATATGGAAGAGGTGCTGAGTTGATGGAAGTGGAATTGCCCAAGAATAGCAGTGGGTCAGAAGAGAGCTAGTAATAAGTTCCATGAGTGGCAGGGTCTGTACAGAATTCCTCTAGGAGGCAGCAGGACTTCTGATAGGGAGAGGTTATTTAATGACTGGTAGTCTAAGCATCTAGCTCGTAACCTTGAGAACTGCAGCAAAAGATGCCAGTGTACATTCTTGGCAGAGATGCTGTGATACAACCTGCCTTTAAATGGACCACATAGGTTTAGACAATGGGCATCCCGGAGACAACCATGACAGACTGAAGACTAAAGCCTCTTTTATTTGTATTTTTAAAAAATTTATGATTTTGGGGGGTTAGAGACAGAGGTCTCACTACTGTGACTAGGCTGGTCTCAAACTCCTAGCCTCAAGTGATCTTTCCACCTTGGCATCCCAAAGTTCTGGGACTACAGGTATGAGCCATCACTTCCAGTCAAGAGGCTCTTTCTAAATGTCTTTATTTTGTGGGGGGAGGGTGGTCACCATACATGATACTAAAGAGGGAAAAACGCCCCAGTAAATTACCGTTATGATTATTATTTTGAGTCAGGGTCGCATTCTGTCGCCCAGAATGGAGTGCAGTGGCATAATCACAGTTCACCATAGCCTTGACCTCCTGGGCTTAGTCGTTCCTTCTGCCTCAGCCTCCTGAATAGCTGGGACTACAGGTGTATGCCACCACTCAGCTAATTTTTTTGTAAAGATGAGATCTCTCTATGTTTCCCAGGCTGGTCTCGAACTCCTGAGCTCAAGCAATCCTCCCACCTTAGCCTCCCAAAGTGCTAGGATTACAGATGTGAGCCACTGCACCCAGCCCCTAATAAGTTATTGATGTTGGTTGTCTTCCCATTCTAGTAAATGGGGATTTTGAGCCATATTTTATTTAATTTAGAAAAATTAAGTAATGTGATTTTTTTTTTTTGGCTCCTCAGTGATCTGGAACAAATTTATACACTAACAATTTTTGTCTCATTTGACTTTGTTTTTTGGCTTAAACAACAAACATGTATTTCTCATAATTCTGGGGGCTGGGAAGTCTAAGATCAAGGTCCCAGCTAATTTTGTTCCTGATGAGGGCCCTCTTCCTGGTTTTGCAGATGGACACCTTTTTGTTGTATTCTCACACATCCCATTTATTCTTTACATCTCTCTCTCTCTCTCTCTCTCTCTCTTTCTCTCTTTCTCTCTCTCTCTTGTTGGAATCTCACTTTTTTGCCCAGGCTGGAGGGCAGTGGCATGCTCCTGGCCATTGCAGCCTTGACCGTCTGGGCTCAGGCGATACTTCTGCCTCAGTCTTCCAAGTAGCTGGAACTACAGGCATGCGCCATCATGCTCGGCTAATATTTTTATTTATTGTGGAGATGAGGTCTTGCCAAGTTGCCCAGGCTGGTACATCTCTTTGAAGTAGGTAGTTTTTTATCTCCTTTCTCATAAGGGGAAACTGAGACATAAAGAAGTGTGTACATTTATATATCCTCTTACATTGTGAGGAATCATTTGGATGTAATTGGCTGGGAATGTATTGACTCATAACTTCACAGTCCAGGAGTAGACCTGGCTTCAGGTAGTAGAGTTGATGTGGAGAAGCAATTCATTGTTGTCAGGATTTAGTTTCCATTTCTTAGCTCTCAGCCTTCTGTGCTGACTTCATTCTTAGGTTTTGTGTAGTAGCAGGTTCAAGTGAACCTGAAAGTCTTTCACTTTGACAATGGTCCCTGCAAAAGTCTCATTGTGCCTTAAGGACTCCATTTGGTTACATGTCCATCTCTGAACTAGTCACTGAACTAGTTGCAGGAACCCTTCCTCTGACAGGCCTGAGCCATAGTCACACCCTTGGAGTAACATGTGGAAGGACGACCATTCCACCTGCACATGGACTGAGGCTGAAGAAGTGGGATGTAGTATTTCCTCCAGAGAACATAGAAATACTATGTCCAGAAAAGTGTATATGAGTGGTAGTATCAAAACAAGATAAGACAAACCTCTTGCTTTCCCATTCTGTTTTCTGGCCCTGAGTCATGCCACTGCCCTTTTAGGATCTGAAACTTGAATGCAGATTCTCTAAAAGCAAAGGAAGCCGGGCTCGGTGGCTCAGCCTGTAATCCCAGCACTTTGGGAGGCTGAGGTGAGTGGATTGCCTGAGCCCGTGGGTTCGAGACCCGCCTGGGCAACTTGGTGAGTCCTCATCTCTACAATAAATCAAAAAATTAGCCGGGCGTGGTAGCGTGCGCCTGTAGTTCCAGCTACTTGGAAGGCTGAAGCAGAAGGATCGCCAGAGCCCAGCAGGTCGAGGCCGTGGTGGCTGGGAGCGGCCACTGCACTCCAGTCTGGGCGACAGAGTGAGATTCCAACTCAAAAAAAAATAATAATAAAATAAATAAAAGCAAAGGAAAGGACTTAATGGGATCCAGGGCAGGGATCTCAAAGAGGAGAAAATCTATGAGAGACTCAAATATCCATGTGGACAGACCATTCTATGACCTAGACTCTCAATTTCTAGATCTTTTTATCTGAGTCCCTTACCTCTATTCCAGTCCAGCTATTGGCCACATCCTAAACCTCACCACCAGGAACTGCTCTGCTTTCTGAAATAATACAGTCTGGCATTCTGTTCTCTGATTCTGGCCTTAAGATGCCAATTCTTTAACTTTGTATTGACCTCTAGTCCATTGATCCCTTCATTTTCCCCTGCATAAGCAACCCCTTGCCTTCATTTCTTCCCTCTTCATGGTAGACATTATGGTCCATCACTTAATCAACATCCTAAACACTTTCCAGTCCATTCTCCTGTTATCATTTCTACCTGGCAAAATCTCAGCTCTCTGTCTCTGCCAGACCTGCCTTCTAGGAAGTGGCTCAGCCCCAATGGATAAAATGACGGATATGAGTAAGTTGGTGCCATTATAAACTCATGGTCTGTAACTAGTGGTCAACTCTACCATCGTGCTTGTTATGTGTTAGGTTTTGTTCTAAGTACAAGTGATCCTTGAACAACACAAGTTTGAACTGTGTGAGTCCTCTTATACTTGGATATTCTTCTGCCTCTGCTCTCCTTGAGACAGCAAGACCAGCCCCTCCTTTTCCTCCTCCTTCTCAGGCTACTCAACGTGAAGACAAAAAGGGCGAAGACCTTTATGATGAGCCACTTCCACTTAATGAATAGTAAATATGTTTTCTAGCCCTTAATTCTCTTGTTCTTTCTTTTTTCTGTTTCTCTATTTCTCTCCCCGCCCCCCCTTCTCTCTTTCTTTCTTTTTAAGAGACTGAGTCTCTCACCCAGGCTGGAGTGCAGAGGCACAGATCATAGCTCACTGCAGCCTTGAATTCCTGGGCTCACGTGATTCTCCCACTTCAGCCTCTTGAGTAGCTAGCATTATAGGTGCAAGGCACCATGCCCAGCTAATTAAAAAAAAAAAAAAATATATATATATATATATATATCTTTGTAGAGATAGGGTCTCACTATTTTGCCCAGCTGGTTTTGAACTCCTGGCCTCAAGTGATCCTCCTGCCTCATCCTCCCAAACTGCTGGGATTACAAGCATGAGCCACGGTGCTCAGCTTCTTATGATTTTTTGAATAACATTTTCTTTTCTCTAGCTTACTTTATTGTAAGAATACAGTACATTCTATATATACAAAATATGTGTTAATTGTTTATATTACTGGTAAGACTTTCAGGCAACAGTAGGCTATTCTATTAGGAGTTAGGTTGCTGTTGTTGAGTCTGTTGCTCAGACTGGATTGCAGTGGAATGATCATGATGATCATAGCTCACAGCAGCCTTGACCTTCTGGACTCAGGCAATCCTTCCACCTCAGCATCCTGAGTAGCTGGGACTAAAGGCATGCGCCACCACGCCTAGCTAATTTTCTGATTTTTTTGTAGAGATGAACTTTCACTATGTTGCCTAGTTTGGTCTCGAATCCTGTGCTAAGACAATCTGCCCATCTCAGCCTCCCAAAGTGTTGGGATTACAGACGTGAGCCACTGCGCCCAGCCATAGTTATATTCCGAGGAGTCAAAAGTTATATGCACATTTTTGACATCGTAGGGGTCAGCCCTCCTAACCCCTGTATTATTTGAGGGTCAACTGTACTTGGGATACATTGGTGATCAAAACAGACGGAGCTCCATGAACATGGAACACTAATCATTTACTCCCTAGTAAGTTTACCCTACTTAGTAACCCCATCCTACTCAAAATCAATTGAAACCTTCACTTTCCTAACTTTTTTTCCCCTCACCCCCTGCAGATGTGCCAGATTTCCATTTCTAGAGGAATCAAAAGCCATCAGATGGGAACTTTTCATCATCAAAAACCATCAACAAAAACTCCTTCCTTTCTGCTACTGTGACAGGTGTCCTTCTGGAGGAACTTTCTTGACTTTCCCAATGCTCTTATCTCTCTCCAGTCCCCTCCAATGCTTCCCACACTAGGTTGTAATTTGTGGCTAAATGATCTGTCTTTTCAGAGGCAGGAACCTTGTCAACCAGTTCACAGCTCTACCCTCAGTAGTACATAGTATCTGGTTAGTACTCAGTACCCTGAGAAGGAATGGACAATGGGCGTGATTTTTGAGAGAGGCCTCGCCCAATCTGCTCTGGGGCAGGGGATGCGGTGGTGGTGATGGTGTTGGTGGCGGCAGCGGCAGCGGCAGCTGCGGAAGCTCTCTCAAAGCCTCCTTGCATTCTCGAGACAAGAGCTGGGTATCTCGACTCACAACTGAGATTCAGACAGGATGCCCAAGGTTCTTCCCCCTACAGGACTCACTGCACCATCCGGCTGCTTTGCTGGCAGGGCCTCCTGGGCAGCCACTGTGGGACAGGTCACAGAGCTGCTGTGCATAGACCTGTGGCCTGCAGCCTCTGTCTCCTTAGCTGCGGCAATTGCCAGTTATCCTCCAGTACCTTCCTCTTTCCCTTCCCCTTCCCCCTTTCCAATTTCCTCTCCCCTCGCCCCTCCCACTCCAAAGGGATGCAGAGTTAAGGAACCAGCCTGCAGTCCAGCTCCAGGTGCCCCATGGACTTGGAACAGTGTTGTCCAGTGTCCCTGAGAGGCTCAGCATTCTGGAAATGGCGGGACTGGTCAGAAGGACAGTGAGATCTCATGGAGCCTCCCCTCCAGGAGGAGTCAATTTCTTAAACTCTCCCTGTGGGTCGACATCCACAGAAGGATTGATTCCCATATCCTAGGGAATCATTTCTGAGAAGCTGAAGGGAGCTATGAGGCCACAGTGCCTATGATAGGCCAGTGGGAATTGGGGTGGGGGTGGTGCAGAAAAGACCCATTGAGGCAGAATGTCAGTGGCTAAAGATGAGACTGAGTCCTGAGGGGCAGAAGCTGAACCTGCCCTGCAGACCCCAGATGGCATCTCTGGAATCTGAGCCTTGGTGAGGCCTCTTACAGATAGGACAAGCTACAAGCTTCTGGAAGGGAGAAACATCTGAGGCAACTGCCTTCAAGGCTCAGGTACTGGCATATTACAGTTTTTGGGAGAGGCTCCTATTTGTCAGGTTCTATTGTAAACAAACTCAGGTTTGACTGCTTCTCACTCAGAAGCCAAATTGGAGAGACAAGTGTGGGTGTAAGGGAAGAAGGTTTCAAGAGCCCCGAGGAGATGACAGACTAATGTCTTAAAGACCATCTGGAGTCAGTGCAAATTTCTGACTCTTTTTGTGTCAAGGGCAGAGGGAAAAGGAGAGGGTTGGGATCAAGAGGTGACTGACAGCTGGCCACAGACATCTGGGTGCCAGCAAAGATCATAAGAGATTGGGAAACTTCTTTGTCCTTGGTCAGGCCATAATGTTTCTTTAAATCCTAACAAAACATAATTAGTGCTCATACTCCCCTTTTTCCCAGAGTTAGTTTGGACAGCTGAGTACTTCTTGTTCCTACATTATCTTTTCAGTGTTTCAAAATTATTCTAGCTTACTTGTACGCATGGATAAAGGCCCCTTAAACATAGATGGAGTTAGTTATGTTAGTTCTTTTGCTGTTTCACTTTTTCAATTCTCCACTATCAAAGTCCCATTCCACAATCTTATGGGATTAGGGACAATGGGATGTTGTCGCTCATCTAGCTACTTCCTGCTGAACGGAACTGATGTGGGACAACGGTAGAATGAAACTGTTTGATTTGGCAGCAAGTTGGTTTTCAGGCCCTTGTTCTTTTTAAGTCTTTAGAAAGACTTAATCTCCCAGTTGAAAAGGATGCAGGGCCATGTTTGTGGGATGGGGTGGTCCTGCTGCAAGCAAACTCATGAATAGAAGTTAGTATAGTGCCCAGAGCCTTAAAATATTTGGCTTTTTTTTTTTTTTAGTATGGTTCATGTTTTTTAGTTTTCGTTTTCTTTTTTTTCCTGTTGCTCGTTGTCTCCAAGATGACAATCTAAAGATTGTGGGAAGGGGCAAGTCACAGTTTTCTTTGACATTCTTGTTATCATCATAGTCTTCTTTGAATCAGGGGACAGGTGGATGTTAAGTCAAGTTTGTTTGCCACTGTCAATTGTACCCATGGGGATATTCCTGTAGGGATATGATGACAAGTTGGCTAAACATTCCTATTTAATAGATTACAGGAGGAACTATGAATATTTATGAAGGTGGTTCTGACTCATGTATTGAACAAACATGCAAGTACCATATGACCCATCTTTACTTTGGATTGGAGACTTAACCCTTGCCTGGCTTGTCCTTAGGTCCTCTTCATAATTTGGTATCTTATTGCCACAAAAAATCTGTTCTGTCAGTCTTATGATCTCTATTTTAACCTTAATGCTGGTCAGTTTTTGTGTCTAAATTCCAAAAGAAAGGGGATATAATGAGAAGTATTTGACCTCCTATACTGTCATGGCTAGGAACTAAGTTTCTAAGGTTTATTTGGGGTCTCCTTGACCAAGATGGGATCTGTTTAGTCAGTTGGAGAGGGGCTCAAGCATTCTAGGCCAGGCAGTAATGGAGGTGGGCAGGCACTCATCAACCCTTGCAATCTTTTAAGTAACATAAGAGCTAACATAAGAGCTCCAGTCTCAGCCATCCTTGTAGCTGGAACTATAAGCACACACCACCACACCCTAGTTGACTTATTTATTTTTCTTGTTGTGTTTCCTAGACTGGTCTTGAACTCCAGGGCTCAAGTAGTCCTCCCACTTTGGCCTCCCAAAGTGCTGGGATTATAGTCATGAGCCACTGTGCCAAGCAGATAACTTCTGATTTAGATATAAGTATTATTTTTCTCAATAAGAACATATGTTATAGAATTATGTATTAATTAGAATTCTTATTTTTAGTAACCTTAAATTTTAGTGAAAACCTAGAAAGTGAGAAATCCTGAACTGTTTATTATTAGCATGATATTAGCATTTCATAGATGGGAACTATTCTACAACACTTAGAAACATGTTTTTCTATATTATAATCCTTTCTTCACTGAAAATGACCCAGACTTTTAATGAGCATCAAAAATAAATTTAATTTTAAATTATATAAAGTTTGCTTATTAGAATTTATCTCATTTACATGACTCTATTCATTTTTAGCAGTTTATCTAGATTATGAGAACTGAGCTGTTAGACAAAAGCTACTCATCATTTTAATTATATTATTTATATAATAATTTATCTGTTAACCATTTTATTTATTTTGAGTTGGCGTCTCACTCTGTTGCCCAGGCTGGAGTGCAGTGGCACGCTCCCAGCCACCGCACCCTCAACCTGCTGGGCTCAGGCGATCCTTCTACCTCAGCCTTTCAAGTAGCCAGAACTACAGACGCACACTACCACGCCTGGCTAATTTCTTGATTTATTATAGAGATGAGGTCTCACCATGTTGCCCGGGCTGGTCTCGAATCCGTGGGCTCAGGCAGTCCTCTTGCCTCAACCTCCCAAAATGCTGGGATTATAGACTTGAGCCACCACGCCCGGCCTGTTAACCATTTTAAAAGTCTGTGAATATCAGATGTTCATCCAAGTAAGAACCTTAAAATTAAACACATGGGTATTTTTTACCAATGACTCGGAAGATTTAACTATTTTCGTTGAACCAATGGTATTAAATTGGTCACTGTTTTTCCTTCTTTTAAAAGACAGGCTCTCACTCTGTTGCCCAGGCTGGAGTACAGTGATGTGATCATGGCTCTCTACAGCCTATAATTCTCTAAGCTCAAGTGATCCTCTCACCTCAGCCTACCGAGTAGCTGGGACAATAGGCACATGTCACCATGCCTGACTAATTTTTTGATTTTTTAATAGGAACAAGGTCTTGTTATGTTGCCCAGGCTACTCTTGAACTCCTGGGCTCAAGGGATCCTCCTGTAATCCCTAAATGCTTTGGAATTAAAGTCATGAGCCCATCCAGCAGTTTGGTTTTTAAAAACTTCTTTTATCTTTTTCCTTAGTTTCAAATGGGGTTTCCAATGTTTACATTTTAACTAAAATTGACTGAACTGTATAAGAAAAAAATCTCTATGGTTGAAACAGTGATTTTTATTTCAATACCAGTAGCTTAATAACAGCAGGTTAAAAGCAGGGAGAAAAGAGAAATAGAAAGCTTTAGAAGACTCAACTCAGTAATTGCAGGCTAACCATTTGAGCTCTGAAATTTCCTTGCTGTAATTTGCCCATCAGTTTAAAATGTGCACAAAAATGGGCTATAATATGTAACCAACTGGAGTCCCAAAAACCTGGCATGCTTTTAAACTTTTACATGTTTTTAAACATGTAGTACAAGGCCCACAAAGACAGACAAATACAAATGAACTCATTCTGAAATCAGGTAAAAAGCCCAACAATCATTCCTCCTGTCTAACAGGGTACCGTAGTACAAAACAAATGGCTGATTCAAAGAATGAGGCCAAACAGGGGGGGAAGGAAGATCCTGGCTGTATACACTGGAGCAATTTATTCAATCTTAGAGTCTGTCAGCCCCTCCAAATTCCTTTTTTTTTGAGTTGGAGTCTCACTCTGTCGCCCAGACTGGAGTGCAGTGGCTGCAGTGACCGGGAGCAGCCTTGACCTGCTGGGCTCCGGCCATCCTTCCGCCTCAACCTTCCAAGTAGCTGGAACTACAGGCGCGCGCTACCACGCCTGGCTAATTTTTTTATTTATTGTAGAGATGAGGGCTCGCCAAGCTGCCCAGGTGGGTCTCGAACCTGCGGGCTCAGGCCATCCACTCACCTCAGCCTCCCAAGGCGTGGGATTACAGGCTGAGCCACCGAGCCTGACCAAATTCCATTTTCTTACATCAACAAAGTGTTGTAGGAAGTTGATGTTGTGGGGTGGGTGGCAGTGGGGTGGTGAAGGGAGAATCCCCGAAACAAAGGAGTTCTTGGTAGCTGCTAGGACGTCCCTGAAATCCGGGCTACAGGGCCAACTAGCCACAGGCAGCTGGCATTCACAAGCAGTTGTTGAGCGCCCTGGTAGCATGAATGAGTAAGCCCTGGTGTGGTAATGTGGCCAACTGGTCCATCCATTGGAAACCAAGAGGCTAGACCACATGATGCGCACAGCCTCATGTTGGGTGCCAAATCTGTAACTGACCTCAGGTTTAGCTGCTCATCGCTCAATAGCCAAACCTGAGAGACCAGAATTGGTGTAAAGAAAACAGGTTTATTCAAATCAAGTCCTAAGGAGATGGTGAACTAACTTCTCAAAGACTGTCTCAGGTCAGCACAAATGTGAGGATTTTTCTGGGGGAAGGGGGTTCAGGGTCTCACTCTGTCACCCAGACTGGAATGCAGTGGCATGCTCATAGCCACTGTAGCCTTGAACTACTGGGCTCAGGTGATCCTTCCACCTTAGCCTTTCAAGTAGCTGGAACCACAGGTGCACACTACCATGCCTGACTAATTTTTTTGATTTTTTTCAATTTGTTGTGGAGATAAGGTCTCACCAAGTTGCCCAGGCTGGTCTTAAACCCCTGGGCTTGGGCGATCCTCCTGCCTCGCCTCACGGAGTGCTGGGATTACAGGTGTGAGTCTCTGCATCTGGCCTAGTCTGTTTTAATGTTAAGGTCAGGGTAAAGAGGAGAGGGTTGGGGTTAAGGTGCAACTGATAGCTGCAGATATCTGGGTTCCAGCAAGGGTCCAAGGAGGTTGGGAGGCTTCTTTGTCCTTGGTCAGGTCATGATGTTTCTTTAAATCTTTAATGAAATATCGTGCACCTGCTCCCCTTTTTCCCAGGGTTATCTGGGCAGCTGCATACTTGTTGTTCCTACATTATCTTCTCAGTGTTTCAAAATTATTCTAGCCTACATGCAAGCATGGGTAAGGGTCCCTTAAACAAAGATGGAGTTAGTTATATTCGTTATTTTGCTGTTTCACTGTTATACTATGCTTGATAAGAACTCTAGCTATGTCCCATTAAAGGTGGTAGGAAATACTGTTGTTGTTTCTTTTAAAGTTTTCTCCATTAAGATAGTATTATATACTGAATTTGGAAGATATGAAAAGGCAGAGGAAGAAGCCCATCAATTTTCACTTTCAAAATAATTTCTGGCCGGGCTCGGTGGCTCAGCCTGTAATCCCAGCACTTTGGGAGGCCGAGGTGAGAGGATTACCTGAGTCCATGGGTTCAAGACCAACCCGGGCAACTTGGTGAGGCCTCATCTCTACAATAAATCAAAGAATTAGCCGGTCATGATAGCATGCACCTATAGTTCTGGCTACTTGGAAGGCTGAAATGGAAGGATCACCGGAGCCTAGCAGGTCAATGCTGGGGTGGCCATGAGTGTGCCACTGCACTCCAGCCTGGGCAACAGAGTGAGACTCCAACTCAAAAATAAATAAATAAATAAAAATAATAATTTCTATAACAATTTGATGCATTTCTCTCCGGACTTTACTATTCATATTTTATTTTGTTCAAATAATATATCGAATTTTTAAAAGTTTATTATATTCACTTATTTATTTTTTAGAGATGGGTCTCTCTATGTTGCCCAGGCTGATCTCAAACTCCTGGATTCAAACTATCCTCCCACCTGAGCTCCCCTAAAGTGCTTGGATTTCAGGCATGACCCACAGTACCTGGCCTCTAGCATTGTTTTTAACGGCAGGAAAGCAGTTAACATTTTATTATAAACTTTTTCTGCATACTGTAAACTCTTCCTAAACATCATTTTTAATGATTATTATATTTTCTGAAGTAGATATACCATATTAATTTAACCATTCTTTCTTTGACTTTTAGAAGGTTTTTAATTAATTTTTTTTTTTTTGGAGTTGGAGTCTCATTCTTGTCACCCAGGCTGGAGTGCAGTGGCATGCTCATGGTCACTGTAGCCTCGACCTGCTGGGCTTAGGCTATCCTTCCGTCTCAACCTTTAAGTAACTGGAAATACAGATGCACGCCACTATCCCTGGCTGGTTTTTTGTGATTTATTGTAGAGATGAGGTCATCAAGTTGCCCAGGCTAGTCTCGAACGCCCAGGCTCAGGCAGTCCTCCTGCCTCGGCCTCCCAAAGTGCTGGGATTGCAGGCTGAGCCACTACGCCCAGCCGGTTTTTAATTTTTTGATACCATAAGACTTGCTTAATGCCTGTACATAATTGAACTTGCTTATAAACTATCTCTTTGTTTTTAAACTTAAAATTTGTCTTAAATTTCAAATAATTTCCCAATCCTGAGTTCTGCTGTTGGGTTACTGTGCTTTGCTCTCTCCCTTGGTGAATTAGCCACTTATGTGGTTAATTATTTCAGCATTGACTTCTTATATGAGCTTCAAGCTCATAAATCCAAAAGGTTGCTAAATGTCTCCAAGTTTTCTTTTTGGAGCCCTAAGATCTTTATATTTTAGGCCATCATCATCTTCTGTCCCAACCTGTTCTACCTGTTGTATTCCCCAAATCAACTAGAATCCCCTAGTCACCCAAGCAAAAAACACAGGAACCATTCTATGCTGCTTCCTTTTCATCCTTCCCAAAAGTAGGCATCGGCTTTTGCTAATTTTATCTGCAGTTTCTCAGATCTGTCTCTCCTCCGACCCTTACTGGCACTCTCGTAGTTCAGACCCTCGTTTCTCCCACAAACTATGTCTCCTAGTTGATCTCTATTCCTCCAGCTCTGTTCATCTTAAATCCTTTCCCCTCACAACTACCAAAGCAATATGACTAAAGCAAAACTCCCCTCCTTAAAAATTGTCAGTGAGGCCAGACTTCGTGCATGGTTTATATACAGAGCTCTCCACCTGCTGATCTCCTTTGACTTCTTCAGCTTTTCTTGCCCTTCCCTGCTCTGCAGTTATTATTTTAGAAACAGGATGCTTGCAGTTCCCCCCATGCTGTTCAGTGCTTCCATGTCTTTGCTCATCATGATTTTGACTTCTGCCTGAAATGTCCTCACTACTTCTCTCCTCTTAATAATGTTTTTTTCCTTGAGTCGGTGTCTCACTCTGTTGCCCAGGTTGGAGTGCAGTGGCACAATCCCAGCTCACAGCAACCTCAAACTTGTGGGCTCAAGTGATCCTTCTGCCTCAGCCTTGAATAGCTGGGGCTATAGGTGCACACTACCATGCCCTGCTGTTTTTAATTTTTTGTAAAGACAAGGTCTTGTCATGTTCCCCAGGCTGATTTCGAAGTCCTGGGCTCAAGCAATCCTCCTACCTCAGCCTCGCAAAATGCTGGGATTTCAGACGTGAGCCGCTGTGCCTGGCTTTTTAAAATTTTTATTTTTTGAGTCAGAGTCTCACTTTACACTGGAGTTTAGTGGCATGATCTCTGCTCACCGCTTCCTCAAACTCCTGAGCTCAAGTGTTCCTCTTACCTCAGCCTCCTGTGTAGCTGGTACTGCAGGTACACACCACAACACCCAGCTAATTTTTTGATTTATTGTAAAGATGAGGTCTCACTATGTTGTTCATACTGGTCTTGAACCCCTGAGCATAAGTAATCCTTTTGCCTCGGCCTCCCAAAATGCTGGGATTACAGGCATGGACCTCTTTTCCTGGCCCTGTTTTTAAAATAATTTTAATATCTGCAGCCTGTGTGTCTTTTTTTAAAATTTTTAGTCTCTCTTGACTGTTCTTGGAGGTCTGCTTCCTCCATGATATGTATCATTAGGAGCTCATGTTTGGTTAAACGTGAGCTTTTACTTTGGAAATTCTAAGGGGCCTGAATTGAGATTATTTGTCTAGTTTCATCTGTGTGCTATGAGACACGAGTAACCTGGAACTCTTTTTATTGATTTCTTGGATTGAGGTTTCTCATACTGTGAGTATAGTGTAAATCCAACACTGGGACTGCAAGAGACTAGGGCTGTGAATATAAATGATTAGGGAAAAGTATTAATATTATTAGTCTATTCCACCCAGTTTTGCCAATTGTGTCTATTTCTCAAATCTCTCCTTTCCCCATTCTTATTGTCACCAGAGACATACTGGTTTTCTTGTTGGTTCATGTTGCCAGTGTGCAGATTTTTCTGTTCATTTCTTTAATAGAAGATATAGCCCTTTCAGGTGTCTGGTTTTTGTATAGTTCTTAGATTCAGTTCCTCTTCTTTGCCAAGTCTGTTCCTAAGTGGTGCTGATAACCAGCAAAGCTTTAGGTTTCTGTGTAGGGCATATTTTCAGGGCAGCCCTGCAGGGATGTGCTCCATAGTACTATGACCTCACGAATGAGAGTCTTAGGTGGATCCCAGTATAGGATCTTAGGTAGATCATGAAGATAGTTCAGAATACTTATAGGAGACCAGATTTCCTTAACACCCATTTATCAGTCACCCTTCCTTCTCAAGTGTATCTGGGTTAAATGTTTTCTTTGTGCTTGAGCTGATCTAGAGAGCAATGTTTAATTGCTAGAGTATAAGCCCTCTACCCAGGGGATAAAATCCTATTGGACAGAGTACACATATATCAGTTGGTCTGAGATTCTTTTATCTTACCCATAAAGGTCAACTGCCTAAAAATCAATTGAGGAGGACATATAGAAATATTTAAAGATTTTCAAAGAAGCAAAAATAGAAAATATTTTAATTCACTTTAAAAATGAATTTCAGATTGTCTGTACCATCTGTCAGATAAAAATGAGTTTCAGGGAAAGAGCACAGAAGTTTATTAGTTTAATGTAGAAAATTGTATTATTCACATATAATGAATGTCTGTGCTACTACATTTAGTGTTGGTATAAAGGAATACCTGAGGCTGGGTAATTTATAAAGAAAAGAGGTTTATTTGGTTCATAGTTCTGCAAGCTGTACAAGAAGCATGGTGCTAGGATCAATTCTGGTGAGGGCTTCAGGCTGCTTCCACTCCTGGTGGAAGGCAAAGTGGAGCCAGCATGGGAAGAGACTTTTTTTTTTTTTCTGAGTCAGAGTCTCACTCTGTTGCCCAGGCTGGATGGCAGTGGCATGCTCACAGCCACTGCAGCCTCAACCTGCTGGGCTCAGGTGATCCTTCCACCTCAGCCTTCCAAGTAGCTGGAACTACAGGCACACACCACCATACCTGGCTAATTTTTCTTGATTTATTGTAGAGATGCGGTCTTGCCAAGTAGCCCAGGCTGGCCTCGAACCCCTGGACTCAGGCAATCCTCTCACCTCCACCTCCCAAAGTGCTGGGATTATAGGAGTGAGCCATCACGCCTGGCCTGGGCAGAGATTACATGGTAAGAGAGCAAGATAAAGAGGCAGGAAGTGCCAGACTCTTTTTAACAGCTGATTCTCAATAGAGTGAGAACTCATTCGTTACTCTAAGGATGGCACCAAGTCATTCATGGAGTATCTGCCCCTGACCCAAACACCTCCCATTAGGCTTCACTCCTAACATTAGCATTAGCAAATTTCAGCTTGAGATTTGGGGGAACAGACATCTAACCTAAAGCATTCTGCCCGTGGCCCTCCAAATCTCATGTTCTTTTTTTTTGTTGAGTAGGAGTCTCACTCTGTCGCCCAGACTGGAGTGCAGTGGCCGCTCCCAGCCACTGCAGCCTCGACCTGCTGGGCTCCAGTGATCCTTCCGCCTCAGCCTTCCAAGTAGCCGGAATTACAGGCATGCGCTACCACGCCTGGCTGATTATTTTATTTATTGTAGAGATGAGGTCCCGCCAAGTTGCCCAGGTGGGTCTCAAACTTGCGCGCTAAGGCAATCCACTCACCTCAGCCTCCCAAAGGCGCGCGGGATTGCAGACTGAGTCACCGAGCCCGGCTTCATGTTCTTATATACAAAATACAATCATTCCATCCCAATAGTCCCCCCAAATCTTAACTTGTTCTAGCATCAACTCAAAAGTCCCAAGTTCAAAGTCTCAGCTGAGACTCGAGCCAAGTTTCTTACAGCTATGAGCCTGTCAAATAAAAAAGTTATTTACTTCCAAGAAATGTTTGCATAGGCATTGAGTAAACATTCCTATTCCAAAAGGGAGAAATAGGCCAGAAGAAAGAGCCTGTTGCATGGAGAAACAGGCTCCTTGCAAGTGTGAACCCAGTAAGACAGACATTAAAATTTTTTTTTTAAGTTGGAGTCTCACTCTGTCGCCCATACTAGTGTGCAGTGGCACACTGCACAGGCACCGCAGCCTCGACCTACTGGTCAGGCACTCCTTCCGCCTCAGCCTTTCAAGTAACTGGAACAACAGATGCACGATACCACACCTGGCTAATTTTTTGTGATTTATTGTAGAGGTGAGGTCTCACCAGGTTGCCCAGGCAGTCCTCTCGCCTTGGCCTCCCAAAGTGCTGGGATTACAGGCTAAGCCACCGCGCCCAGCCAACAGATATTAAATATTAAAGCTCCAAAATAATCTCCTTCGACTCCATGTCCTGCATGCTGGGCCTTAAGCAACCCTGCCCCTATAGCTTTGCTCAGCATGTTCTATGTGGCTACTCTCATGGGTTAGAATCAAATGTCTGCAGCTTTCCAGGTTGAGGGTGCATGCTGCTGGTGGCTGTTTAATTCTAGGGTCTGGAGGACGATGGTCCTGTTCTCACAGCTCCACTAGGCATTGCCCTAATATAGGCTCTCTGTGAGGGCTCCAATTCCACAATCTTGATTGACATTGTCTTAGTAGAGACTTATTACAGCCTGACCAGATTCTTAAACTCACTGCACAGAAAAGCCAATACACTGACAGCAGTCATTGCATAGATAAATTGTTTAATAAACGTAAGGCCACCAAGCAGGAGGATGGGAGATATTTCTCAAATATGCCTCTGAGAATTCAGAGTCTAGGGCTTTTAAAGGTAATCTGACGGACTAGGGAATTGGGACTGCTGATTTGGAAATTGAATCACAAAGGTGTTGAGATTATCTTCATGTGTCAAGTCAATTTCTGGGTGGGGTTCATGGGTCATTGGTCTGGTTGTTGTCAGATGGTCTACCAAAATGCAGAGTCTGAAAAACATCTCCAACACCAGTCCTAGGTTTACATTATTTGTAGGAGCAACTGGGGAAGTTACAAATCTTGCGAACAATCATGTGGGAGGAGAAATCCCTAGTGATCAAAGCTACTCAGGCCCTTCAGTAGATTAAACTCCATGATGCCATTAAGGAGGTCTGATGGCTCATTGTTTAAGGGACCTTAGGCTCATTATTTAAGGGAAAATATGTTTATCAACCATGAGGGCAGCTTCCCCCTCCCCACAGGTCAAGACATAAGATAATCAGTTGTGCTCTATTGAAGCGTCTGTACAAACCATCATGCAATGACAAAAGCAAACATAGATACAACACACACACTCACACGACACACACACACACACACACACACACACACACACACACACACACATTTCAGTCAGAGTCTGTTGTCCAGGCTGGAGTGCAGTAGCACAATCACGGCCACCACAGTCTCGACCTGCTGGGCTCAAATGATCAACCTTCCAAGTAGCTAGAACGAAGAACATCACCATGCTTTACTTTTTTTTTAATTGTGGAGACAAGATCTCGCCAAGTTGTCCAAGCTGGTCTTAAACCCCTGGGCTCAGGCAATCCTCTCGCCTCTAACTCCCAAAGTGCTGGGATTTCGGGCTTGAACCACTGCACCTGGCCCCTTTTAATTATAAATTCCATCTCGAGGTGATTCCTTTCTCTTGGATATGATTGTAAGTTGTTAGAAGCAGGCAAGCCACTTCTTCAAGGCTTTGCTGCTTAGAAATTTCTTTCACCAGATACCCAGTTCTATGTTCTACAAAGCCCTAGGGCAGGGGCACAATGCAGCCAAGTTCGTTGCTACAGTTAACAAGATTTGCTCCAGATCCCGATAAATTTCTCATTTCTGCCGGGCTCAGTGGCTCAGCCTGTAATCCCGCGCCTTTGGGAGGCTGAGGTGAGTGGATTGCCTGAGCCAGCAGGTTCGAGACCCGCCTCGCAGCGAGACCTCATCTCTACAATAAATCAAACAATCAGCCGAGTGTGGTAGCGCATGCCTGTAGTTCCAGCTACTCAGAAGGCTGAGGCGGAAGGATCGCCCGAGCCCAGCAGGTCGAGGCTGCGGTGGCCGGGAGCGGCCACTGCACTCCAGTCTGGGAGACAGAGTGAGACTCCAACTCAAAAAAAAAAAATTTTTTTTCTCATTTCTGAGACCTCATCAGTATGGCTTTTACTGTATATATTTCTACCCACATTTTGGTCACCACACCTGGCTAATTTTTTTTATCCTTTTGCAGAGATGAGGTCTCACTATATTGCTAGGCCGGTCTTGAACTCCTGAGCTCAAGCAATCCTCCTGCCTCGGTCCCTCAAAGTGCTGGGATTGCAGGCATGAGCCACTGCGCCTGATAGAATTCATTTATTATCTCTAGTAGCTTTCTTGTAGGTTCTTTGGGAACTTTCTATTTATAGTAATTATGTCAACTGTGAATAGAGATAGTTTCACCTCTTCCTTTCCAATTTGAATGCCTTCTATTTCTTGTTCTTGTCTCAGAGCTCTGACTAGAACTTCCATTACAATATTGAATAGCAGTGGTGACAGCAGGCATCCTTGTCTTGTTCTGATCTTAGAGGGAAAATTTATAATATTTCACCATGGATATGCTGCTAGCTATGGATTTCTCATAAATACCTTTTATCATGTTAAGGAATGTTTCCTTTACTCCTAGTTTTCTGAGTTTTTATCATGAAAATATTGGATTTTGTTAAATACTTTTCTGTGTCAACTGAAATGGCCATTTGCTTCCCCTTTTATTCTATTAATATGATGTGTTATATGGATTGAGTCTCATGTTGAACCACCTCTGCATTCCTGGAACAAATCCCACTTGATTATGATGAATAATTTTTAAAAATTTGGAGGCCGGGCTCGGTGGCTCAGCCTGTAATCCCAGCACTTTGGGAGGCCGAGGCGAGTGGATTGCCTGAGTTCGTGGGTTCGAGACCCGCCAGGGCAACTTGGTGAGACCGCGTCTCTACAATAAATCAAAAACTAGCCGGGCGTGGTAGCGTGCGCCTGTAGTTCCAGCTACTTGGAAGGCTGGGGCAGAAGGATTACTGGAGCCCAGTAGGTCAAGGCTGTGGTGGCTGAGAGCATGCCACTGCACTCCAGTCTGGGCGACAGAGTTAGACTCCAACTCAAAAAAAAAAAGTTGCTGTTAAGTTCAATTTGCTAATATTTTGTTGAGGATTTTTGCATCTATACTTGTATATCTGTAATTTTATTTATTTCTTTCTTTCCTCCTTCCTTCCTTCCTTCCTTCCTTCCTTCCTTCCTTCCTTCCCTCCCTCCTTTCTTTCTTTCCCTCCCTCCCTCCCTGCCTCCCTGCTTCCCTTCTCTCTTCTCTTTCTTTTGAGTCGAGGTCTCACTCTGTCATTCAGGCTGGAGAGCAGTGGCATGATCATGACTCAACCTCTTAGGCTCAAGCAATCTTACTTTGGTCTCCTGAGTAGCTGGACTACAGGTGCGCGCCACTACACCCAGCTAATTTTTTATTTTTTGTAGAGACACAGTCTCATTATGTTGCCTAAGGCTGGTCTCAAACTCTTGGGCTCAAGCAATGCCTCAGTCTCCCAAAGTGCTGGGATTACAGGCATGAGCCACTCCACCCAGTCTGTGATTTTCTTTTCTGATGACATATTTAACTGGCTTTGGTATCAGAGTAATGCTGACCTCAGAGAATGAGTCAGAAAACTTTTGACCTCTTCAATTTTTTGGAAGAGTTTGGCGTTAATTCTTCTTTAAGCGTTTATTTTTATTTTTATTTATAAATTAGGATTTTTTTTTTTTTTGAGTTGGAGTCTTACTCTGTCGCCCAGTCAAGTGCAGTGGTCACTCCCGGCCACCGCAGCCTCAACTGCTGGGCTCCAGCGATCCTTCCGCCTCAGCCTTCCAAGTAGCTGGAACTACAGGTGCATGCTACCACGCCCAGCTAATTTTTTAATTTATTGTAGAGATGAGATCTTGCCTGCCCAGGCAGGTCTTGAACCCGCGGGCTCAGGCAATCCACTCACCTCAGCCTCCCAAAGCGTGAGATTACAGGCTGAGCCACTGAGCCCGGCTATAAATTAGGATTTTAATAAAGATTACATCTGCAGATAACTTTGAATAAAGGAGAAATTATAAGGCTAAGTATAAAGTAGTGATACGGATTTTTCAGGTTAGCCTGGGCTTCGAGAGTGTCAGCTCAATGGGTTGGCCAGCCAAGCCCCAGAGAGGGTCGTCTCGAGGGGCTGGTAAACCTAGCCCTGGAAGTGTTGGCTCTAATGGGCTAGCAAGCCAAGACCTGAGAGTGTTGCTGGTTTGGCGGGCTGGCAAGCCTAGCCCCTAGAGTGTCTCCGTTTTGGAGTCTTGCCTTCTTCCAGCAGCTCTCCTGGTTCAGCTGGCTCCGTCTGGGGTGCACAGCTCTTCAGCTCTGACGATTTTCTACAGCTTTTTGGGTCGCAGCTCTTCAGGTCGCAGCTCTTCAGGGTCGAGATTCTTGTCTCATGCCCAGGAAGAATGAGGGTCACAGTCAGCTGGAAAGTGAGAAAGCAGGATTTATTGAGAGGACAGAAAAGCTCCCACAATTGGAGGAGACCTGAAGAGGTTATCCTTCTTTAAGTGTTTAGTAGAATTCTCTGGTGAACCTGTCAGGTCCAAGACTTTCTTTGTTGAAAGGTTTTTGTTTATTTGTTTGTTTGTTTGTTTGTTTTTGAGTTGGAGTCTCACTCAGTCACCCAGACTGGAGTGCAGTGGCCGCTCCCGGCCACCGCAGCCTCGACCTGCTGGGCTCTGGCGATCCTTCCTCCTCAGCCTTCCGAGTAGCCGGAATTACAGGCATGCGCTACCACGCCCGGCTGATTTTTGATTTATTGTAGAGATGAGGTCTCGCTGCCCAGGCGGGTCTCGAACCCACGGGCTCAGGCGATCCACTCACCTCAGCCTCCCAAAGGCGCGGGATTACAGGCTGAGCCACCAAGCCTGGCTTGTTTGTTTGTTTTTAATCACTGATTTGGCCAGGCTTGGTGGCTCAGCCTGTAATCCCAGTACTTTGGGAGGCTGAGGTGAGTGGATTGCCTGAGCCCGCGTGTTTGAGACCATCCCGGGCAACTTGGCGAAACCTTGTCTTTACAATAAATAAAAAAAATTTAGCTGGGCGCAATAGTCTGCACCTGTAGTTCCAGCTACTTGGAAGACTGAGGCAGAAGGATTGCCAGAGGTCGATGCTGGGGTGCCGGGGTGGCCATGAGCGTGCCACTGCACTCCAGCCTAGGCAACGATGTGAGACTCCAACTCAAAAAAAAGAAGAAAAGAAAAGGAAAAAGAAAAATTACTGATCCAATCTCTTTACTTGTTAGAGGTTTGTTAAATTTTCTATATTTTTGAGTCAGATTAGGTAATTTGTGTGTGTATTAGGATTTTTTAGAGAAGTAGAATCAAAGGATATATCTATATCTCTACATATATAGATAGATATAGATATAAAGAGCTTTATTATAAGGAATTGACTCATGTGACTATGAAGGCTAGAATGCCCAATGATTTGCAGGGTGAGTTTTCAGGCTAGAGAACCAGGAAAGGCAATGGTTTAATTCCAGTCTGAGTTCAAAGGCCTGAAAACCAGGAGAGCTAATAATGTAGTTCTAGTCCAAAGGCTGGCAGACTCAAGCCCAGGAAGAGATGATGTTTCCGTGAAAGTCTGAGGCAGGAAAAAAACCAATGTCTCAGTTTGAAGGCTACTAGACAGGAAGAATTCTCTCTTACTTAGGGAAAGGTGGACTTTTTTTGTTCTATTTAGGCCTTTAGCTGATTGGATAAAGCCTGCCCACATTAGGGAGGGCAATTTGTTTTACTCAGTCTACCAATCTAAATGTTAATTTCATCCAAAAACAGTCACACAGAAACACCCAGAATAATGTTTGACCAAATATCTAGGCACCCTGTAGCCAAACTGACAGATAAAATTAACCCATCACAGTGTGTTTCAAGGAGTTTGTCCCTTTCTTCTATGTTATCTAATTTGTTGACATACAGTTGTTTACAGTATTCTCTTATAATTTTTTTAATTATTGCAAAGTTGGTGGTATGGTCCTGACTTCCATTTCTGATTTTAGTAATTTCAGTCTTTTCTTTTTTTCATAGTCAATCTGGCTTAAAATTTGTCAATTTTGTTCATCTTTTCAAAAGACCAACTTTTGATTTTATTTTTTACTTTATCTATTCTCTGTTTTATGTATGTATGTATGTATGTATGTATGTATTTATTGAGTTGGAGTCTCACTCTGTCACCCAGACTGGAGTGCAGTGGTATGCTCCCGGCCACCGCAACCTCGACCTGCTGGACTCCAGGGATCCTTCTGCCTCAGCCCTCCAAGTAGCCGGGACTACAGGCATGCGCTGTCACACCCGGCTAATTTTTGATTTCTTGTAGAGACAAGGACTCGCCAAGTTGCCTGGATGGGTCTCGAACTCCGGGCTCATGCAATCCACTCACTTCAGCCTCCCAAAATGCTGGGATTACAGGCTGAGCCACCAAGTCTGACCTTCTCTCTTTTATTGAGTTCTTATCTAGTCTCTATTATTTCCTTTCTTCTGCTTGTAAAGATGTGGGGTATAACTCAGGGTTAGATATACAAACGTTGATCATGCAGGTACCCTTGTTGATGAGGTATGCCCCTCCCTCTCCTAGCAGTTTCCCCCAACTGCCAGTCCCACCCCCCTTCCCCTGACAGTTTTCCACTACTGCCAATCACTTTCTTTTCTTTCTTTTTTTTTTTGAGTTGGAGTCTCACTCTGTCGCCCAGACTGAAGTGCAGTGGCCGCTTCCGGCCACTGCAGCCTTGGTCTGCTGGGCTCCAGCGATCCTTCCGCCTCAGCTTTCCAAGTAGCTGGAACTACAGGTGCGCGCTACCACGCCCGGCTAATTTTTTGATTTGTTGTAGAGATGAGATCTCGTCAAGTTGCCCAGGTGGGTCTCGAACCCGCAGGCTCAGGCATTCCACTCACCTCGGCCTCCCAAAGTGCTGGGATTACAGGCTGAGCCACCGAGCCCGGCCCGCCAATCACTTTCGTATACCATTATAATTGTTCAAGGTCACCTTATGAGTGAGAACATATGGAACTCAGTTCTTTGTTTCTGTGATAAATCGCTGAGTATGATCGACTCCAAATCCATCCAATTTGCTGCAAAGTTCATATATTTGTCCTTCTTTATGGCTGCATAATATTCCATTGTGTATATGTACCACATTTTTTTTATCCAGTCCAGCTTCGATGGGCAACACGGTTTGGTTCCATGTTTTTGCTATTGTGAATAGAGCTGCAACAAGCACACGTGTGAAGGTATCTTTTTTGTAGAATGATTTGAGTTCCTCCAGGTATATTCCCAATAGGGGAATTGCTGGGTCATATGGAAGGTCAATGTCCAGTTCCTTCAGAAATCGCCACACTGTCTTCCAAAGAGGTTGTATTAGTCTGCATTCCCACCAGCAGTGTATCCTTTTGGGACTTTTGTCATTTATGGTTGATATGCTTGATAGTGTCTCACAGATCTTATAGGCTCATTCGTTTTTCTTCATTCTTTTTTCTTTCTGTTTCTCAAACTGGATGTTCTGAATAGACCTATCTTCAAGTTTGCTGATTTTTGTTCTGCCTTCTTGTATCTTCTCTTGAGCTCTTATTCAATTTTTTATTTCAGTTATTGTACTTGTCTTTATTTGGAAGATGTGGGGTTCAATTCAGGGGTAGGTATACAAATGTTTATTGTACTTTTCATCTCCAGAGTCTCTATTTGATTATTTTTTTTTAATTTCTATCTCTTTATTGATCATTTCTATTTATGAGCCATTGTTTTCACACGTCTGTTTAGTTTTTTGGTTTGTTTGTTTGTTTGTTTAGACAAAGTCTTGTTCTGTCACCCAGGCTGTAGAGGAGTGGTATTATCATAGTTTGCTGCAGCCTCAAATTCCTAAGCTCAAGTGACCCTCCTGCCTCATCCTTTTCTTTTTAGATTTTTAGACATTATTTTTATTTCCAGCTCTTTGAATTTTATTTATTTATTTATTGAGTTGAAGTCTCACTCTGTAACCCAGGCTGGAGTACAGTGGCTTAATCAAGTCTACCTAGCCTCAACTTGTTAGGTTCAGGCAATCCTTCTGCCTTAGCCTTCATGTAGCTGGAACTACAGGTACATGCCACCGTGCCAGGCTAATTTTTTGACTTATTGTAGAGACAAGGTCTCTCCAAGTTGCCCAGGCTGGTCTCAGGCAATCCTCCTGCCTCCAACTTCCAAAGTGCTAGAATTATAGGTATGAGCCACTGTGCTCAACTGAACATATTTTAAATAGCTGATTTTTAGCCTTTGTCTAGTAAGTCTAATGTCTGGACTTTTCCAGGATCACTTTTTGTTGATTGCTTTTCCCCCTTGTATATTACTATGGTTATACTTTTTTGTTTCTTTGCATATTTTATAGCTTTTTGTTGTAAACTAGACATTTAAAATGATATTATGTGGCATTTCTGGACTTCAGATTTTCCTCTCTCTCCAGGATTTATCGTTGTTGCTATTTGCTGTTCTTGTTGTTTTTTAATGACTTTACTGAACTAACTCTGTAAATTCCATATTTTTTGTTGTGAGTGGCACAGAGGTGTCTGCTTGGTTAGCCTAGCCAATGTTTGGACAGAGGTTTCATTAAGTGATTGAACCCAATGAATCTCTCAGTCCTTGCTGAAAGAATACATGGATATATTCTTCTCAGACTATTTTAGAGAGACTTGCTGACGTGCAGGATAACACAGACTCTCAACCACTGTGAAGTACCAAAGACAAACCAGAGTAGCTTCACAGTCCTCAGCAGCTCTCAAATTCCAAAATACAGGGGCACCAATTGCATCAGAAATGGAACCAGCTCTTGGTTCTCCCCTCTATGCACAGTAAGTTCCTGGTGGCTACTCTTCTGATTTCTGTTGTTTTGCACTGGAATCTCCCTTTGTTTTAGTCAGCAGAATCTCTAATACCCACTTTCACCAACTCCCAGTTTAAATGCAGGATAAAGATTCCCCACTGTTTCCCCAGCCCCAAACCCTGTTTCATTCCAGCACCTACCTTGGGCCCACCTTCAATACTCATTCTCATTCCTATTATCTTCTTCTCCACTTCAGATTAAGGCTTTTGGAATAGCCTTTCCTAGGACCCAGAATGAGGTACATACAGCTTCTCACCCTCAACTAAAGTTCGACATTTCTCCAAATTTCTGAGATTTACTCTCTGTGATCCAAAGATCTTAGGAAGCACTATGTCTTCCAGTCCCAAGACTTTTTCAGTACAGCCTGGTTTCCCAGGATTATGTGTCATTTTCCATTTTTCCTAGATAATTTCCTGTGAGCAATAATATTTGGAACCAACTAGTGCACTAGTTGGGTCATGTGGCACTGGTGGGTCATGGTCAGCAAGATTCAAAGGTCTTCGGCACTGATGTAGCTTCGGGGAAACTAACAGACACTTCTCAGCTAAGGAACAATCATTGATTCTCACAGCCCTCTAGGTATTTATAGGCTAACAAGACAAGGGTCTAAGGAAGAGTTGAATGGGCACCCAAGAAGCTTCCATGTGAGGGTCCCAGCAGAGGTTCAGCTGGGGAGTGAGGGATAACCCGAGAAAGGTTCCAAAGGTAACTTACCGAGGAGTTCCAAGCTACCCAGTGAGAGTTTCGGTGGCTAATTTGTCAAAGGAGACCAAAAAAAAAATGACTGGTTAAGTCACTCAAGGAATGAGTCAGGAGATGACTTATCAGCATATTTGATAGAGAATCTAGATGGGAAGCAGTGGGAAAACACCCTATAGGTTTACTTGAGCAGGAGGCTGGGCAGATCTACCAAAGTAGGATCTCTATAGATGTGTATTGTTCATAGCTTGTTGACAACTATACATTGTTCTCTCCACGGAAGTCCTATAGCCACTTGGAAACTGGAAATTTGGCATCCTCATTGCAAGAACACTGTCTAAACACCTTCTGGAAGCTTTCCTTTCTTGATTCAGATGCCGCAGAGGCATCAGAAGCCCAGATGGTATGGTTTTCAGTGTAGCAGAGGTAAAACTTACCTGTTAAAATCTTTGAATCCATAAAATTTAAGGTGTTAGAGGCCCAATCATGGCCCCTTCCCCAGTCCACCCACCAGGGATGGCTAAGTTGAGGTTGCTTAGCTCCTTGAAATAAACCCCTAGGCAGGTTGGGAGACAAGGTAATCACAAAAAATTCAGTTCCCACTCTGGAGAGTCCTTTATCTGCCCCCTCAGCTGTGAGCAAGGAAGTCCAGAGGACCCTGAGATATTGGTCATGAGCTCACAGAGGACCCTCAGTCTGCCGAGGAGAGCAGACACTCTGTTTAGCTCCTTGTATCATCATCATGGACAAATTGTGTCAGAGTGGGATTATATGGAGGACAGAATAGGCAGTCCAGAGTCACTCCAAGTCAGGCAATGGTGGGACAAGACTCAAGGGATGAGAGTGGAGTTGCATCCCAACAGACTCCAGTCATGGAAAGGCAGTGCCCAGAGGCAGAGGACAGAGAAGAGCGGATCGGGAGGGGCTCACCATAGAGGGGAGCATATTCTTGGAGTTTTTACTTTAGGAAAAGGCTGTTGGAAATGTAGGGATTCCTTCAAGAGCCAAAGAGGCCAGGAAGACAGTGAAGTCCAAGGAGACTCCAGCTGCTAAGCCACAATTGGTGGATGTCAGCCAGTGAGCTGAGAGGTGTCCAGAAGCTAAATGGCTATCTGAGCGGTCAAGGGGCTCCTCCAGTGACCAGGAAATGGCTCCCACCACCAAGAGTGTCCAAGATCCAGGGTGGCCAGGCTTTAAAAAGCATATTACTGTCATATATAAAATGAGTAAATGATTGTCACAGTACTGTCATTACCAAACCACACACACACACACAAACACACACACACACACACACACACACACACACACACACACACACACACACCTACTATAAAAACATTCAGGGGCTTATCAAAGGGAGAAAACCCAGTAAAGGCCCCATCCTCTCAGGAACAGCTTGAACCAGTCTTTCCCTCAGCTCCTTTACTATCTTGACTCTTATACAGTTCTGTGCATGTGTGTGTGTGGACAAGACTGCTTACACAGGCATTAAAGGACCAGAAATTTCTCACGCAGCCTCTAAGAAGGGTAAGGATCGAACTGCAGGTGGAGCTGTAAAGTCAGCCTCAGTCAGTCAGCTTTCCCATTGAAATGTCCCTTGTCTCAGCTTGGCTTCTAGGGTCTCATAGTCCCACCCCTAGTGTGCTCAGTGAGGTCATGACAGTTTCCCAGGTCCTGGGACACAAAGTTCAGAGGGAGCAGTCTGGCCCGACAGATCAGGATCCCAAAGTTTTGGGTCTTAGGGAAAAGCCAGGACAAGAACTTAGGTCAAGTAAAGGGAGGGACAACCCTAGGAGACCATTGAGTAGAGGGTGTAGAGTTTGGGTCTCCCTGCCCAGGCTGGGGGATTAGCACACACCCTTTTGAGCAAGCCTCCCTGGTTTCTGCACAAGAAGAGGCAGGCTGCTGCAAAAGTGTGTAATCATCAGGTAAAAAGATGAGGAGCTTTTTATCAGTGTCTTTGTTCCAGGGAAAAAAGGCAAGTAGGGGAAGATTGCTTGTAAAAGCCTAGTTAGGGTGGGCACGGTGGCTCATGCCTATAATCCCAGTGCTTTGGGAGGTCAAGACGGGAAGATTGCTTGAGCCCAGGAGTTTGAGACCAGGTTGGGCAACATAGCAAGATCGCATCTCTATTTCCTTCCTTCCTCCCTTCTTCCTTCCTTCTCTCCCTCCCTCCCTTCCTCCTTCCTTCCCTCCTTCCTTCCCTCCTCCCCTCCTTTCTTCCTTCCCCCCTCTTTCCCTCCCTTCCCCTCTCCTCCTTGCTCATGTAGTTCTAGCTACTCAGGAGGCTGAGGTGAGAAGATTGCTTGAGCCCAGGAGGTCAAGGCTGCAGTGAGCTACGATCACACACTGCACTCTAGCCCAGGTGACAAAGTAAGATCCTGTCTCTAAAATAAATTAAATAAATCAATAGCCAGGTGCAGTGGCTCCCAGCGCTTTGGGAAGCCAAGGTAGGTGGTTTCCTTGAGTCCAGGAGTCCGAGACCAGCCTAGGCAATACTGCAAAACCTCGTCTCTACAGAAAAAAAAAATTAGCTGGGTATGGTGGTGCATGCCTGTAGTTCCAGCTACTCAATATGCTGAAGTAGAAGGAGGGCTTGAACCCGGGCTCAGTGGCTCAGCCTGTAATCCCGCACCTTTGGGAGGCTGAGGTGAGTGGATTGCCTGAGCCTGAGGGTTCGAGACCCACTTGGGTAACTTGGCGAGACCTCATCTCTGCAATAAATCAAAAAAAAATTAGCCGGGCGTGGTGCATGCCTGTAGTTCCAGCTACTTGGAAGGCTGAGGCGGAAGGATCACCAGAGCCCAGCAGGTCGAGGCTGCAGTGGCTGGCAGCGGCCACTGCACTCCAGTCTGGGCGACTGAGTGAGACTCCAACTCAAAAAAAAGGAGCGCTTGAGCCCAGGAGGTCGAGGCTGCATGAGCTTTAATTGTTGTAATTATGCCACTGCACTCTAGCCTGGGTGACAGAGTAAATATAAAATAAAAATAAACGCCTACTTGGTGTTGGCATCTGTGTGGAGCCCGGCGCAGCTGAAGGCAGTGCTGTCTCGATGGCACTGGGGACACTGACGCTCAGGAGGGCACGGCTGTTATGGGCCTGATCCTGGAGACAACATGGACTTTTATGCTCAGAGGAATCAGCCCCAGGGGGAAATTCAGGCCCAGGCAGAGCTTGTGGATAAGGATTTCTCCAACTGTGGGGTTCCTTCCAACCCAGATCCAAGGAAAGGGACAAGTGCCATCACGCAGCCCTGAGGGCCAGAGTTGTCTCAGCAGGGACAGGCAGGTTAGAGACCAGTGAGACTCTGAGAGATTAAACTGTGAGATTCAAGGACTGGCAGCCATGCTCAGTGCTTCCCAGAGAGCCTGTGTCTACAGCCAGGCCCCACCAGCATTGGCCAAGGATGCCAGGCATCTCTGGCTGCCCTCTCCATTGCCCAGGCTCTGTCTTTGAGCTTGCGTCTCTTCTAGTCAGCCAGAAAGTCTTCTTCTATCCCCTCCTAGGAGGAAGATTTCTGACTCAGAGAGAAAACTTAAACAAGAAAAGAAAATCCACTGTTTACATGCTAGCGCATCTTCTGAAGAGGATGGTCTCTGCTTCTCATACAGGGATATTTTTTTCTTCCTGGATAGATCTATTTCTTGTAATGGCTGACTGGTATCTTCTGTCTGTGCTGTGTTTGTGGTATATGTATCAGAAATCCCAGGAGTCTTAGGAAGAAGGGGTCAGCTCCAGTTTATATTGAAGGCCTGCTTGGGCTTCTCAAGTGACCAGGACCCTGGAGCGAGGTTGACAGAGGCACTGCTCACCCGCCCCCATCCCAGGTCATCGCTCCTGCTCAGATGCCATATTTTTAAAATACTTTATTTTTTACATAATACTGTCATTACAAAAAAATACAAAAAAACTACTATAAAAACATTCAGGGGCTTGTCAAAGTGAGAAAACCCAAAGACCCCACCCCAAATCTGGCTGAAGCAGGCTTCCCCCAGTTCCTTCGCTATTTGACCTTTATACAACTGTGGGCGTGGGGTGGGATCACACAGGCATAAAAGGGCTGGAAATCCCCCACGCAGCCTCTGAGAAGGGTAAGAAATAAGTAGCTTCACATATCACAAAAGTGGGATTTGGAAGTTTGGGGGGTGGCTAGGCCCTGAGTTCAGAGGTGTGGGGAGAAACCTGTGACCCTGAATCTCTTGGTGGGGAGTAGCTGCCACCTGACCCCCAAGCCCTTTCCCTTCCTGACGAAGGCTGAGATGGGGCCTGCCCTCCACCTCTTGGCCTCGAAGCCTCAGGCTCCCCTTCCCCTGCCTCCACCCTTGAACACTCCTGAGAGCAACCGGGAGGACAGAACCTCCAGCTCTGCAGGGTGGAGGCAGGGCAGCTGTCGGGGAGGCTGCTGAGGGTGGGCTCACCGCCCGGCCCCGGATGAAAAGTGTCTCGTGCTCAATGTCCCTGTTCGCAGGTTGTGGACCTTCCCTTCCTATCTCCTCTCCTCTCTCCAGGAGAGGCACGGACAGCTCTAGGTGAGTGCTTCATGTGCATGAATGTGTGTGCGGTAACCCTGGACACTGTGGACCTAGGGGTGGGGGCGGGAGAGCAACGTCCTTTCCGGCCTCTTGCTCTCCAGCAGGAGGAAGCTAGAGGGAAGGGAGGGGAAAGGTATTAGCAAAGCTGGGAGGGGAAGGAGGACATGCTATTTACAGACGTGGACAAGGAATCTTTATCTTCAAGTAGCACTCAGGTCACTCTCCAGTCACGGGAGTGGGAACTGGATTCAAAGCTAATGACATGAAAATTGACCCCTGGGCTAGCTCTCCCCACCTCCCTCCCGCTTCCCCCAGGCAGCCCAGCTCCGAAAGGGGTCGGGGACAGGAACATTTTCCTGAAAATCAGTGGCTTTTTTTTTTGCATTTTAGAAAAAGTTGCCAGTGTCCAGTGGACATCAAGCTGGGTGCACACTGGGTGGGGTGAGTGTGGGGGTATTGCTGTGGTAGACTCTGGACTGGCTGGGGCAGAGCCTAGGAACAGGGTAGGTGCTGCTTCAGGATCTGCCGTGTCTGTGGTGTTAATCTGTCTGGGAAGCGAACTTTGAACTCGACAATGAGGTCTCCCCGCTGAGTGGGCACTTTGGGAAAGGGAAGGCCCTCCCCACGGAGTCTCTTCACGGTGCCTGGCTTGATGACATCATTGCAGGGCAGAGGGATCACTCGGCCGTCAATGGTGGGAATGTTCACAGTGCAGCCACACAGCGCCTGGGGAGAAGGAAGCAGAAAAGTGAGGAGAGGGTGAGGTCGGGAGAGTGGGAGGGGAGGGGAGGACATGGGTCGGAGCAGGAAAAGAACGTGCCGACCGGTGGGAAGGAAGGGAACGTCCCGGCCATCCCCCCAGCACACACACAGACCCTGACCAGGCCCCACCTCCTTGAGGCTAATCAGGGCACTGTAGAGCACATTGGTGCCATCTCGGCGGAAGTGTGCGTGAGGCTTGTCTTTGAGCACGAAGACGATGTCGGCAGGGATGTTGTCGGGCGTGGCATCGCCCTCCTTGGGGAAGGTGATCTTGGTGCCCTCCTTCCAGCCCCGCTTGATGACGATGTGCAGGATCTTGTCCTCGGTGCGCACAGTTCGCCCATCGGGGTTGAGGCGCCGCCTCGTGATCTTCATGCGCTTGGTGGAGCCGTGGTAGATCTCCTCCAGGGACACCCGCAGCTCGTGCACCACAGGTGGGTCCTGCACCTTGCGCCGAGGGTACAGTGGTTCTGGGGCTCGCCTCGGACCCCTACTCAGCCCATTGAAGCCAAAACGGCCAAAAGCGCCAAATGGGTCCTCATCTTCATCCACATCCATGTCATCGGGGTCAAAGCCACTGAAGGGCCGAGTGGAGCGGCTGCTGGCAAAGAAGATATCGAAGGGGTTGGAGCCACCAAAGAAGGAGGCAAAGGTGGCATGGGGGTCCCCATGAAAGGTGTAGTGAAAGGAGCCACTGGAGCCACCTGACGTACCACCGCCGGTCTTCAGGCCTAGAGGGGAGGAGAAGTTAGGGGCAGTGTGGCTTGTCCTGGCCCCACCCCCCATCTCTTCCCCCTTCCCTCTAGCTTGCCCGGTTCATGGGCCCAGAGAAAGAAGCAACCTTCAACTGCTGCACAGAGGGCCAGGCTAATAGAGTAAGAAAAGCTTCTGGCAAGATGAACTTCCACTCTTGGTTACATACTTAACAATGGTGCAGACCTTGAGGTTCAAAGAGGCTGGGTTACCCAGTAAGTGGAAAAGCTAGGACTAGGGGCCTTAGAGAATGTGATTTCCAGTCCTGTAACCTTTTCCACATACTCATGGCCCAAAGATGTCTCACAAAGCCTGAGTGACTAGTCTGGAATCGCATCACAAGCCATACCCGGATCCCAAATCTTTGTTTATTTCCAGAGACATACAGGGCAAGAGGCTATCAGACAAGATTTGACCACATAGGGGTTAGCAAGCGACTAGGCCCAGATTGGGTGGGGAGCCAGTCCAGGAGGCAGTCCACTTTTACTCTGCTTCTAGTGATGTTTCCTCTTTCCCCAACTCCTGCTCAAATGGGAAGTTAGGAAGCCTCAGAAAAGCAGGAAAGCCCATTCACTTGGAGATGAAGAGCTGTTTTTCTAGAAGTTTTCAATACTTTGTTCCCACACTCTGCTCAGTGTTGCACAACTTCAGGGAGTGTCATTCACAGGCTGTACAGACATAGACTACAATGGGAATGGAGCTCCCTGGAGTTATACAACAGTAAGCCCTACACCCCACACCTGTTGAGCAGCCCAAATGCATGAATGGGCTGGCACACTGCAGGTGGTAACCCCAGCTGTGCTTTCTGTTTGGTCCTGTCTAAGGGGCTCAGATTCTTGGAGGAGGCCTTCATGGGGAGGAGGAGGTGATGGAAGTTGTGGGGGATGTGGGAAGAGGTTTCACCCTAAGAACTGCTCCAGAATCCAGAGATTCAAGCAAGGGTGGCGCAGGCCCAGGTAATGAAAGAGACCCTTCTCCCTGAGGCCTTTTAGCTAGATTTCAGTTGGTCATGGAAGCCTGCGCCTAAATTAGCCTCTTGTTACCTGGGTCTACAAGGGCAGATTTGGGTTTCATTAGAGGGGCCAAGTGGCAGGCAGTTCAGGGACTTGTGGCAGCTGACTCTTCACCCCTCCCCCAAGACTTAGAGCTCTTCTTTCCTTCTATTGAGGTCTGATTATCAAGCAAGTTTAAGAAGCTTGGCAGAGCTCAGTGAGAGAGGGAGAGAGGTTGGACTGATGACGAGGAAAAGGGGTAATTCTCTCTATAGGGATTCCTGCTGTACCATTACCACCCCCTCTGCAAGCTGGGAGCAACTTGGCCCCAGCCAGAGCTGCACACAGAGTCTGTGTGCACAACTCTTCTGGCTGGCTGTTGGGGAGGGGGCAGGGTGGACAGAAAAATAACCAACATTTCTAAGCTGCTTCTCCCCCACCCCTGGAGGTCCCCTTAAGGCCATACTCATCATCAGGACCCTCCTGGGATGGGGATGGGGATCTGCATCAAAACCCAGTGGTGTCTGGGCCCAGTGACTGAGCACTGCCCCTTCACTTAGGCTCGGTCATGCAGGTCAGGCAGGAGGGTCGCTCTCCCAGCTCCTGCCTTCTTCCTAAACAAAGGTGAGGCTGAGGGGAGGAATGAGTGCAATTCCCAGACAGGTCACATGGTGGCATGGTGTCTGTACTGCTTCCCTCTCCCCAGTCCTACCACTCCCATCCCTCCGTTCCAAAGAGACACATTTCTTTTCTTTTCCTTTTTTTCTTTTTTTTGGACTCTGTCAATCAAACTGGAGTGCAGTGCAGTGGCATGATCACTGCTCACCGCAGCCTCGACCTCCTGGGCTCAGGTAAACCTTTCGCCTCAGCCTTCAGAGTAGGAATGAAGGGACTACAGGCACGTGCCACCATGCCTAGCTAATTTTTTGATTTTTTTGTGGAGATGTGGTCTCCCTCGGTTGTCCAGGCTGGTCTCGAACTCTTGGGCTCAAGCAATCCTCCTACCTTGGCCTCCTAGAGTGCTGGGATTACAGAAGTGAGCCATGGCACCCAGTCAGAAAAATTTCTTTTAGCTGGGAGAATACTGGGGATTCCAGCAGGTGCCTGGTGAATCTGGGAGTTGGCAGGTCTAGGAGCTGAGTTGGGAAAAATGAACCTAGCAGCCTGGATGGAAACTAAGAAGAGGGGGTTGGAAGGACTGGGGTGCATAGAGGGACATGGACACAAAGCTAGGAGGGCAAGAAAAGAACATTCTTTTGAGCACCGCTTTGTATCAGGTACAGTGCATATCATTAGCCCATTTAATTTTGAGGGGAGGGTGGGGAGGGTGAAGAGGAGAATGTGAAAGAAAGGTGGATGCCGCTGGGGAGGAAGGACAGTTCCTCCCAGAAGGAGAGTCCTCAGCTGTGACAGTGTCTCTTAATATAGCCTGACAGGTGCCTGTGGCTGGCGGGTGGCAGGCAGCCCTGAGGGGCAGGCCCAGAATTAGCAGCTACATCATGCCCGTGGGATGTGCTGGGCGGGGCCTCCCTCTCAGAGGCTTTATTTGGGCCTTTCCTGCCTTCCGCCCCGTGGCCACCCCAGCTACCCCAGGGAGGGGTAAAATGCCAGCGGCAGTTCCCCTTCCAGTCCTGGATCCCTGCCACTTCCTCTGGGAGGCGCAAAGCTCCCCTTCTGTTCTGCGGGCCTAAAGTGTGCTGGGATGGAGGAGGGAAGGGGACAACCATTTCTGCCCAGAGCTCCAGTGGTTAATTCCCAGGCTGCCTGAGGGCCAGACTTTTATGCTGATGAATGTAAATGCTCTGTCCTCAGAGAGCCACACGCTCCCACGCCCCAATACTTCTATCAGCCAATGAAGTGTCAGGGACTTCGGGCAGGACTAATAAGGCTGGGAAGGAAAGAAGGGAGGGGAAGACCTCTGGCTCTAGCTTCAGACCTCTCTAAGGCCTGGACTGGAGGAGGGAGAGGGGTGGGGAGAGGCGGAGAGAACAGCGGTAAGCTGAGCTGGGTAGTGGGTGGTCTCTCTCCTCTGGGTGTCAGTGCTGGAAACCCTTGCCTCCCTTACCCCCTCCTTAGCCTCCAGTTCTCTGTGTGAGAACTGGTTCACCCAGGACCCTGGCCAAGCGTAGGGGTCTAAGGTTGGGCTGGAGTGGTGCCCTCTTACCTTCCTCCCCATACTGGTCATACAGGCCCCGCTTCTTGGGATCACTCAGCACATCGTAGGCCTCTGCAATCTCCTTGAACTTCTCCTCAGCGTTGGGCTCTTTGTTCTTGTCGGGGTGGTACTTCAAGGCCATCTTCCGATAGGCTTTCTTGATCTCATCCTCATTGGCCCCCGACGGGATCCCAAGAATCTTGTAATAATCTTTTCCCATCACAGCCACTGGACCAGCACTGGTCTCCTTGTTTCTGAAAGAAACCAGGGCCAATCCTTGATGCCCCTCTTCTTTTCCACCCCAGCCCTGCTCCTGATGATCTTGCAATCCCTAAATGACTCACTGCGTGACCTTCAGCAGGTCATGCCTGTTCTGTGGGCCTGTGTCTCCCCATCTGTAAAATGACAGATTTGGACTAGATGGTCTCTTCCAGCTCTGACATTCTAGGATTCTGTGACTCCTTCCTCACCTCCTGGGTTTTCCCAGCAGGAAGCTGAAGGTTGTGGCCCAGCTTTTTGGGGCTAGGCTGAGGCCCAGGTCCTTGGGCCAGACTGAGGACTCCTGAGAGCCCTGCTGAATGAGGTGGCACCATGGACTGACCGACCCACGCACAGAAGCTGGCGAAAGTCAGTGTACTGGGTGAGGTCACCTGAGCATCGTGGTCTCCTACGCCACACCTCAGGCATGGTGCCCAGGCTGAGGGCAGCTGGGGCAGTGGCCCAGAACTGGGAACAGGCCTGGGTCTTCAGCCAGCAGTCCTGGCCAGCCAGGCTGAGTCAGGGTATGGGTGTCTGGAGTCCTTTCTGCCCTTGGAGACCCCAGGCCTCCGTGCCCGCCCCCCAGACTATGCTAAGCCTCACGTGTGACTCAGATCAGAGGGTGACGCACAGCCTTTGGAAAGGGCTGTTTCCAACTCCTTCATTAGCAGGGGGGTGATACTGTCCTCCCCCCACCCAGGGCAAGTTTCTTTTACTCATTTCCTAGTGTCTACACACAACTGTGTGAAAACTTGTCTGTGCCACTTAATCACCAGTGTTAGTGAACAAAAGCATCCTGGGGATAGAGTCCCTTTTAACCCTAGCTGTTAGGAGATAATTGGGCACTAACCACCATTTCCTTAATACCTTCCCTCAAGTCCCCCACTCCCCTTTTATCTGTCCCTGTGGTGGAGGGACTGGTTCAGGGCTAGGCCCATACTTCTTTGACAGTCCCTTCCAAGCTGGGTAAGCGGAGGGAAGCACAGAGCGGGCTCTCATTCTCACTGCACTCTCTTTCCATCAGTGCCCTGTGGTGGATATGAAGGCAAGGGGATTTGCCTGTAGCTAGAGCTATTTGGGGGAATGGCCAGAAGCCATTCTCCAGCCCTTCTGAGACTTGGCCAACCCCTGCCAAAGCTGGGAGAACCAGAGTCTTTCTAGCAATGTCCTGGGCTGGCAGCCACAGTGGGGGCCTGCTTTTCTGCCTCTGAATGCTTCACAGCAGTGACGTGCACAGGGTGTCCTGGAGAAGGGGGAGGCCTCCAAGGCCCCAGATAGGCAGGGACAATGGCCCTAGCTTCTGCCCCCGCAGAACCTACTGCCGGTAGCTGGTTGACTCATGGTTCTGGGAGTCACCTCACTCTGAAGAGAAGGCTCCATAAAGGCGGGTACTCCCCCATCTCCCCCCACCAGCATGGCATGCCTGTGGAAGAGACTGGGTTGGGGGAAGCAGAGAAGAAAGAGCACCTGGGGGAGGGCAGCCATTTTTGGAAAAGCCGTCTGAGTGGTAGCTGGGGGTGGTCTGCCAGCTCTGTCTCAGCCCACACCTTCTTTCTCCTGGGATTGGGCAGGAACCCTAGCACACCCAGAGGGTGCCCCAGAGAACTAGAGCAGCTTCCGGGCAGAGGGCCAGTAGAAAGGCTCACCGGCCACCCATCTCCCTTGGCTGTCCCTGCATGACCTCTTCACCCAGCCAGCTTCCTCCCTGGTACCCACCTGCTAGCGCTCCAGACCCTGACTTGTCTTGCCTCCAGACAGCAGGCAAGCTCTTCCAGGACCGACCTCCTTTCCTTCTGCTTTCCTCCCTCCTTCCCTCCCCCCACCCAGAGGCCACGTGCTGGAATGACAAAGGAGCCCCATGGCATGGCACTGCCTTGATGGAGAAGAATGAGGATGTTCATGTAGAGCCAGGAGTGGAAAATGGGGAGAAACGGGAGGTATGGGAGGGGAGAGGGCTGAGGGTCGGTACAGAAAAAGAGGGACTGACGGAAGGGGAGGAGAGATGACAGATGGAAATGGCTGAGGTGGAAAATGGGTTACTGGTGGGTTGAAAAGGAGAGATGTAGAGAGTTGAAAAATTGGAGATGTTTGTGGAAAATGGATGTCTGAAGGGCTTGAGACAGGAGGTGAATGATCAGGAGTACAATTCATTCAGGTATAGGGGTGAGGCAGAAAGGGACTCTGACATGGAATGCGGGGTGAGGATGAGAGGGAGGAGGCAGGTAGGCAATGAGGGGATGGCTGATGGGGAGAATTTGACTGGGATGGTATGAGTGCCCTTCTCCGGAGGGACTTACCGAAACTTCACAAACCCATTCAGCGTCCACGCTCGAAGTTTTAAGGGCTCCAGCTGAATTTTAAACATCAAGCTGGCTAAGAAGTCTTCTCCCCAGAGGTGTGGGAAGCTCCGGAAAGCTCCTCGGGCCTGCAGTGGGGGTGCCGCTGGGGGTGGGCAGGAGAGCACTGTGCGCTTAAACATGCCCAGCCAAGCCCCTCACCTCTGATCGCTCCACCGGAGCCTGCCTGGAATGCTGCAGCTCTGGAAGCCGCCTCCCGAGTCTAGAGGCGCTGGCCCAGCAAGGCCTGTGTGGTGCCGCGGGAGCCGGACCTGATCCCAGGTGTGCGGCGTGAAGGCAGAGGATGCAGCGGCCACCTGCTCTCAGGTGCAGCGGCGCCTGGCTGCTCGTGAGCGGCCGTGTGGCAGTGCACGGTGCAAGCGTGTGCTTGTGAGTGCTAGCGTGTGTACCTGTGCCAGGTGTGACTGCGAGGGCCCGAGAGGCAGTGAGCTCCTCTCGCCTCTCTCTGGGGAGGACCCGACCCCGATCCCCAAGAACCTACTCAATGAAGTCACTGACGGGGAGTCTCCTCCCTCACAGATGGGCGGGGCAGAGCCGGGCTCGGCCGGGACAAAAGGCGCGGCGAGGGGGAGGAGGAGGGGGGAGAGGGGAGGGGGCTCGGGCGGGGGAGGTGGTCGGTGATGTCACCCGCGCTGGCTGGCTGGCCTACTCAGAAACGCCTCCGCCCCGCGGAACCCAATCCGATCCCACCCGACCCGACCCTCCCCCGGCTCAGACGCCGGCTCCCCGGGGAGCGCCAAGCCCGGGTCGTGGACACCCGGCGCCCTGCAGACCCCGAGTCCCCGCACCCCACGGCAGAAGAGCCCACGGCCCCTCGGTGTCCCAACCCCCCGACACCAGGAGCCCTGGCTTCGCGACGCCCCGCTCCCGGGACCCCCGAGTCCTGGCTGGGCGCCCTCACCGGTGAGGAGCTGCGGGCGCCGCCGCGGTCCGTTAGCCAGCCGCTGCCCCCTCCCCCGGCTCCGGCTCCGCCGCCTCCACTCGGGACAGGAGTCGCCTGCCCGCCGGCAGCCGACAGCGGGACCGGGAGCCCGCCCCCACGGCTCCGCCTCCGTGCCGCCCATTGAGCCGTGTGTCTGTCACTCAGCTCGGCCTCTGCCGTGATTGGGCAACCTTCCACGAGCGGCTGGGTGGTAGCCGCCCACTCCCCGCCCCGTCACCCGGCCACACGCGCACACATTCCGGGCAGTGATTGGTGTGGGCCTGATTGGCGCCCTCTGGGATCAGTCAACCACACCTCTTCGCCATCTCGTCGTGCCATTGGTGAAAAGGACAGAGGGCGGCAACCGCACGCGCCCTTTGATTTTATTGGTTCGCCTGTGAGATTCAGACCCGAGCCGGGGGCAACTATATTAGTCCAACCTCCGGTTTGAGAAGGTGGGACGTCCTGGCCACGGCTTGAATCCCGGGAGAACCTTCTGGAACCCGTGCAACGTCAAAGGCAGCCTTAAAGGAAAACTGCGCCCACCAGCGGGCCGTGACACCGTGCATTCTTTCCCTTCTGCGTTTAGAAGGGGAGGGGAGGGGGAGAGGAGTGCACTCTGGGAGGTGTAGTCCCTGGACCAGGGCCAGAAGGGCACCACTTCCTACCGTCTTCCTTGGAACCGTAAACCGACCTCGATCTGACCTGATTTAGCTTTACCTTATCTTCACCGGGCGTTGACCTGACATGACCCAACTGAGCCTCCAAGTAGGCCTCCATAGACACGCGGAGTTTAAGTGCCCTTCTGATCTCTCCTTTGAGGCTCACCTGCTGGCTCCCCCCAGGCGCAGCACCTCCAGGAGTCCCTTTCCTTGGTAGAATCCTCTCTTTCTGCCCCCCGCCATGAGCAGCCCCTCTCAGCAACCCCTGCAGCCACCTTCTCAGTCCTCCTTACAGTCAGTCTTACCCTACTTTCCCCTTGGGTTCCTGTATGTTAGCCCCTTACTTAACCCTCTCCTGGGCGCCTGTGGTCTTGACCTGTCCTCAGTCATTCCTCTACATCTGTGATCTCCCCCCTTCAGTGCTTCCACTGAGCTCTCCATGACTCCCTTTCTCAACACCCTCAGAATCTCTCATTAAATCGTTAAACCTCAGCCCCAGTGTCCCCGCGGCTCGGAGCAGGCGGGGCTGCGGAGGCGGTCGCCAGCGGAAGCCGCCGCTCCAGCAGACACGGTGCCTGGCGCCCACGTCACTGTCTCCCAGGCCCATCTGTGCTCGAGGGAGCGGGGGTGGGGAGGGGGTAATCTGGGGGTGAAGGGGGGGAGGGGGTTCCTGGGGGTTTGGTGACAAAAGAAGGGTCAGGACAGAAGCTCTCATTTACCTCTGTCTTCGCTTGGTTCCCAGAGACAGAGTTTGGGCACCCGGGAGGCGGTGCACCCTGGATAGGGCTAGAAACTGCGGCTCAAGTACCCAGGCCACAGGACAGAGCGGGGCGGGATCAGGGCCGAAGGTCAGGTCTGCGGTCTTCACTACCTGCCTTCTTCCCAGTACTCACTGCGCTGCTCCCAAGTGTAAAGGGGTATGAGATGTGGAGGAAGAAAACGAATTGGGGTGAGAGGAGGATGGAGAGGAGGTGAAGTTAGGGGAGTGAGGAGGGGAGCAGAGGTGAGGTGGTGAGAATGGAGACTGGGAAATGTGGGGAGCCCGGGCAGAAGGGGCTGAGGGAGGGGAGTGGGGTGGGGGGGTGAGAGGGAGGGAAGGGAGATGGTGAGGAGGAGGGGGAGGGGAGATGGGGTGGGAGGTAAAAGGGGAGAGGAAGTGAGGGGATGGAGAAGGCAGGGGAGGGGGACGAGGGACAGCAGGGAGAGAAGATGGGGTGAGCAGCAGGCGGGTGAGGCAGAGAGATGGGGTGTGGAGGCAGGAGGCAGGGAGGCGAGGTGGAATGGTGAGGGAATGGAGAGGGGTGACGCAGAGATGGGGGGTGGGATGAGGGCCCAGACCAGTGCTGACTCCTCGATCTGGGGGCTCTTACTTCCCCACCTCCAGACTCGTGGGGCTCGGGCTGTGGGCGGCTCTGCTTCTTCCTATTCCAGTTCTGTCTCTTTTGCCTCCTCCAGCCTTGCCTGTGCCAACACGGAGGCAGAGAGTTTAGTCACCAGCCCTTACCTGGCCTCTCCTAATGCCAAAGTGTAGGCTGGGACCTTCGGGGGTGTGGGATTGTGCCTTCAGGTGCTGGTGGCGTGGACTCCGTCGCCTGCCGAGTTTGCTGTTCCCGCCCTCCATCCCTCTGTCCTGGGCATCGGGGTGTGTGTGTGTGTGTGTGTGTGTGTGTGTGTGTGTGTGTAACCAGGATACACAGTGGGGCTTAGGGTGTATGAGTACAGGTCCTGGCGTCAGACTGTCGACCTCGTGTGGTTACTTGCCACACTTGTGCCCCACTTCCTTCTTTGTAATGGGGACAGGCAACAGCAGTACCTCACAGGGTTTGTGTGAGGGTTGATTAAGGCAACACATGAAATGCACTTAGTCCTGAGTGGGCATGCATTAGTTCTTAACCAAGTTAACCATCACTCTGTGTTCACAGCTACCTGGGTATGCGAGTGCATCCATAAATGTGTGAGTCTGATTGGGAGTCATTTGGGTTTGTGAGTGAGAGTCTCTGCATAATTACTTCTGTGTGGTGGAGTGCCCGATTCTGTTATTTGTTGTAAGCATGTGATTTCGTTTCAGTGTACATGCGTGACTAAATGACTGTGTAGGCATGACGAGGAGTGGATGAAGTATGTGGCTCTTACGGTGACACCATGTCTGCCAGCAGATGCACGCGTCTGTGATCATGTCAGTTCCAAACACCCCCACTCACCCTCCCTCCCCATGGAGACGTCATAACCCTAGGTGTCCCTCATTTCCTCACCCTGAGGGAACCGGAACCTGTGGGCAGAGGTGGGGGTGAGTGCCAGTGAGGAGGTGTTTAGACAGGAGCACATGTTCCCTCCCAGACTGTGTATGGGAGGGGGAGCCCCCTATCCAGCACATATCCCAAAGGTTCCAGAGGAAGTGCCCGTTCTCAGTTCCCCGTCTTGTCACCATGGCAGCAGTTGCCAGGGGCTCCCATGGTTGCTAAGATCTGGGTGTGGGAGGCTGCCAGGCCCTGTTGCCAGCAGAAATAGAGAATCCTGGGGGGAAAGAAGACTACCCCCACAACTGCCAGCTCTCTGAAGTGACAGAACTGGCCCTTGGGCCTTTCCTCTCCCCAGATTGTACCTATGATTTGTATGTGGTAATACTCATGTGTGTGTTGAGGGCTGAAGGTGAGAACTAGAATACTGAGATACTAGAATACAGAGGGAAAGGGGACTCCTCAGCCTGTCCATTGCCATCTTTAAAGTTGGGAGTTCCGGTGGGACGTGGTGGCCCAGCCTGTAATCCCAAAACTTTGGGAGGCCTAGGTGAGAGGATTGCCTGAGCCCAGGGGTTCGAGACTAGCCTGGGCAACTTGCGAGACCTCGTCTCTACAATAAATCACAAACATGTGCATCCACTGGCAGCCTCAGCCCAGCAGATCGAGGCTGCGGTGGCTGTGAGCGTGCCACTGTACTCCAGCCTGGGCAACGTGAGTGAGACTCCAACTCAAAAAAAAAAGTTGGGTGTTCCTTAGAAATTAGTGACTACCTCATTCTGTCCCCCATCCCTCATACCTCTCCCCTGGGCAATATCTCTGCTTGAGTTCTCCAGTGACTAGGTGCTCATTACCTGATGCTTCACCAGGGCGCAGGAATGTTCTGATGACTCATTGCCTTGGATGCAGACTGACTCCTTCCTGTGGTCAGACTCTTAGCATCTTACCTGATACATACTTTATGCTGACACCTGAGCCCAGACTTTGGTCCCGCACTGAGTCCCAACTGAGACACTGAGCCTGGTTACATAGTCCTGGGCAAGACAATTCCCCAAATCCAGCCTCAGTGTAAATTGTCCTCTTAGACAATATATGGCTGAGCCCTTGACGCTTGATCTCATCCTCAGATTTAGTTCTGATCCCATATATTAACTGAACGCTAACCAGGGCTCTAACTCCGTGGTATTCACCGGCGTTTCCCTGCATGTTTTGAACCTACACTGACCACTATACCATAAGGGTTCAAAGGGGTTGCTTCCTGCCTTGGGGTGAGAGAACAGTGTTAGGGATGACCGGCAGAGGGCGTGCAGCATCAGGTTCTTAGAGGCGAGCTTCCAAGAGCCTACCTGTGAACTCAAGGGAAAGTTCCCAAAGTCTGATGCCAAAACTCTGGGCTTATGTGGGTCCTTAAAGTCATGGATCTTCTCCCACTGGCTCAGTCGGACTTGGTGGGCACGCACCAGGAGGTGCTTAACCGTTTCCTGGCATCTCAGGTCTCAAGAACTGAGTACCTGGTAAGCCATCCCATCCCCAACTCCACATTCCTGTCACATGCTTATACAGCTTCACTGCCTTCCTGGTATCCAGTTAGCTCTTGGTCCAGTTGAGCAGAAATCTGCCGCCCCACGTATTTACCATTCATCTTAGCTCTGTCCTAGAGACCACATTGACGGCGTTGGCCTCATCTGCCCAAACATCACTGTCCGCATCACTTGCGGCTGCTCCTCTCCAGGACTCATGCCTTTGTGGGTTCCTCCCCTGCCCTGTTTGATTCCAGCCACGAAGATCATGGACCCTGAACAGGTTTTGGTTAGTGGTGCCTGGCCCTGATGAGTTTTTTCCAGGGGACAAGTGAGCTGGCCTGCCTCCCTCCTCTGACTCTGCACTTCTTCCCACGTAGCCTCAGATTTGATCAGCCTGGTTTTTGGTAGCCATCTCCTGCTGTCACCCATACCAAGTTAAGACTACAAGCTCTTTTCTCTCTGAGCTGCTAAATCACTTCTTGCCCTTTTGTATGCGTTATGATTTTGAAAGGGGAGTTATATTTATTTTAAAAAACAAAGATACTGAAAATACATGAAATTAAAAAACTGGCAATACCTTTTGAGTTTTGGAGCAATCTTTCAGCTTGCAAATCTCTGCACTTGGTGTTTCCTTAAAGGTGGGACAAAGAGGGACTGAAGGTCCCCAGCTGGCTTGGCTGTGACTTCAGCACTGTGGACAGAGGCCACCAAGGCGCCCCCAGCTATGCCTGGGACTGTGGGAGGATGGGATGATAGACTTAGAACCTTGACAGGGAGCAGAAATCCTGGGTTATCGCTCAGTGACTTACGATGTATAAAGCTCTCTCCTCACCCCAAATCCTGTCCTTACTCAACGACCAGCCCAGGGGAGTGGGGTGACAGGACAGGGACTGTTTTCCAGATTTTTACAGATGAGTTTCAGCAAAGCCAAACTCCAAGCAACCCTGGAAAGCATGGGGTGGGAGAGAGAACACTACTCTATGTTTAACAAACTTGGCAGCCATTGTCTTTCTTTGGGGAATGACTTTCCCTAGGGATAAAGAGGGAGTGCATTTGAGTCAGAGCAGGACAGGGAGGGTGGAGGTTTGCTTGGACCTGAGACTCCAGTCAGCCTCGGAGCAAGTGGCAGTTGGTGGGAGGAACAGTCCTCGAAGGGTTTAAAGTTTCAGCCAGAGGCTGGGTGTGGTGACTCATGCCTATAATCCCAGCACTTTGGGAGGCTGAGGTGAGAGCATTGCCTGAGCCCAGGGGTTTGAGGACCAGGCTGGGCAACTTGGTAAGTCCTCATCTCTACAATAAATCAAGAAAAATTAGCTGGACATGGTGGCGCATGCCTGTACTTCCAGCTACTGGGAAGGCTGAAGTGGAAAGATCACCTGAGCCCAACAATTTGAGACTCCAACTCAAAATAAATAAACAAATGCATAAATAAAAAAAATAAAGTTCCAGTCAGGACTGCTGGACTTAGAGTGGGGTACCTTGTTCATTAGCATCCACGGAGACTTACCTTTATACCTCTTTTTCTGTCACGGTTTAGCTTCCCTGAGTCCAGAGGAAAGAAGAGGCTGGCAGGATGTCATTAAGCTGCTCTGAGTTTGATGGCCTCCGTGGGGAAACTCCAGGGAGGAGTGGAATGGGAGGCTGGCAAGGGGGATGAGCACATGCGGAAGGCATAAGGGACCAGAGGGCAAGGGATCCTCCTTGGTTACCCAAGTGCTCTCAGAGTCCCCCTCACAACCCTGTGTTTGGCTGGGAGACAGGTCATAGGTGGTAAGAAATATCTGTCGTGGCTACAGACCCGGCTACCTGTCTGTGTCCATTTGCAGGCCGGACCACACAGCAATGGTTCCCATGAGGTGTATTTTGACAGGCAGTACAAGAAAGTAGCTAAGCACCCGGGCGCTGAAGGTGAACTTCCTGGTTGCCCCACCTCCTAGCTGTGTGATTGTGTAAACTCCAGAAAGCTGGGCTCTCTGTTCCTCACTTTTCTCATCTGCAATACAAATGTCATAGGGTTGGTTTGAAGATGAACTATCCTATGCAAGCAGTGCCCAGTGCACTACAAGTGCTCAAAGGTGTTAGTAATTACTTGTATGTGGAATCCCCACAGTTTTGGCGACAGAGTACCTACCTCTGACCACAGCCTAGAGAAACTTTCCCACCTACAGGTACCAGGATCCCAAAGTCTTCCAAACACTTCTCTAGACCTTAGTTTTCCCAGAATAGGGTACCACATCAGGATAATTTGTAAAAACAGAAACTCTGAGACCTGGGAGGGCCCAGACCAGAAGCCAGTCAACAAGCTTCCCTGCTTTGCAGCTCAGCAGAAACTGGGAAAAAGTGTCTTAAACTGGCCCTTGGTGGGGGTGGGGTAAACATAGCAAACAGGCTCAGAGACCTTAGTACCTCTTCCTCAGTTTCTCCAATAGCTCTGGCTCCTCCCTTCAGCGCCCCCCATTCCGCTCTGTACTGCGGTGTATACAGACATATCTGCATCTCTGTATCTGGGTGGTGCCCCTACCCTCACCCCTCATTTCTTGGGAAGGTCAGGGCCAGGAAAGCACTAAAAGGAGAACCACGGCTGCCTGTCTTATATCCAGACCCAGGAATTGGTCAATGATGGCAAACCACACAGACACGGCAAGTTCCCCAAACAAGAAACAGAAAACCACAATAGCATCACAATCTCTTTATTATGATTTCCACAGCCGTCCAGCCCCTGGGAGCATCAGCTCCTAGGAGTGCCCGTGAAGGCTGGGCCATTGGGAGGAGCATGCAGCTGTAGGTGGGAAGAAGACAGGGCTTGAGGATGTTCCCCTCAGCTTACTGTCAAGTTACCTTCCGCAGAAAAGCACATGGGAAGGGCATGAGGGACCAGAGGGCATTAGATCCTCCTTGGCTACCCAAGTGCTCTCAGAGTTCTCCTCACAAGCCTGTGTTTGGCTGGGAGACAGATCATAGGCCAGCCCTTAATGGCTGGAAGCTAAGCTTGAAGGCCTTTGCTTCACTGTGGATTGGGAAAGGCCTTGCTAGTATACCCTGACGTTCTCATCTGGGGTTGTGCCTACCCAGTGCTATATGGACTGGAATGTGGTTGGGCTTCTCAGTCACTGGCCCAGTCCTGACCCCGTCTCCATGCTCTGGGTCATTGGGGCATGTGGCCCAGAGGGAAGAAGCTTTTCCCTAGTGCTAGTTGGGTATGGTGGAAATTCTGTAATCAGTTCATTTTCTGTTCAAGGTTGCCAAAAATAGTGGCAGCAGGAAAACAACAGCAGGGAAAATGCCCAGGCCCACCACACACCAGGGCTGAGCTGTCAGGAAGAGGCATGATGTACTAATATCCCCCACGCCAGGAGAGCTCCCTTGTCTGGGCTACAGCCAGGGGCCCAGAGAGGTATCCTGGGCAAACTCCAACTAAGTGACCTGGAGAAAGCAGCAATTTTATTTCACTAGAAATAGGGGTGGGAGTAGAAAGGGACGATGATCAGAGGTGCTGCCAGGATGTCCTGAATTCTGGTGTCAAGGTTGTTCTGCCTTTTAGTGCCAAGAATATATCTGTCTTCACTCTGCTGGTTTAAAGGGAACCTGCTACCCGTCCTGCTTTGAGGTTACGCTTGGCTCTGGGGTGGTCATGGCTGGCCTGGGACCCCGCCAGCAGCCCCTGCTGTGCTTCCCCTTGGCTTTAGGGTTTCCTGGCACCTTCTTACTGAAGCTATGATACTGCAGTGGTTGATGTTGTGCTTCGGGCTGTGAAGCCTGGGTACAACCCTGAGGCTCACTCCCCAGTGAGGTGCCCTCTTCCCTGGCGATTTAATTCTGTGCTTCCCATATTGGTGATAGGAATAGGGGAACCTCGAGACTCAGCCACTTAAACAAGGCCAGGGTGACATCCCACGGGGAGCACCAGGGCCAGAAAGGCCGGTGTCTGCCCTGCCAGCCCATCACTTGGGCTGAGGGCAGAACGAGGCAATGTACTCATGGTTTCTGCTGCTGTCCTCAAAGGAAGAAGAGCACTTGCGAGTTGGATCAGTACCTGCGAGTAAGGGGACTGCTCCATCCCTGGGATATCATAGGGGCCACTGCTCAAGTGTTCTGTTGGGGAGGGCTGGCCTCAGGAGAGGAAGCCAAGGAGCAGAACTAGAGAGGTTAGAGAGACCATCTGACCATGGCCACTGCCTCAGCTGCCCCTCTGTCCCTGCAGCTCCCCTGTGTCACCCAGCTGCCCCTGTATTTAATTCTGAACATGGGGACGAGGAATGCTGGGGGGAAAATTGGCTTAGGATAAGTGGTGCTCAGAGGAGCCTAACTTTAACCCAAGCCTGCCTTGGTTGGAAGCACGGATCTCGATTTTGTGCAGCTGAGAAAAGACGGAAACATTTTCTCATATCCTTAGTAGAGCCAGACGCTCATTTTCTATGTGTACCTGGCAGGACTTTATAGAGTCACAGTGATGGAAGGGCTTGAAAAGGAAAGGGCACGGGCCTCACTAGGTTTACAAAAGCTTTAACAACTCTATATGTACTGGTACTGCAGAGGGGGGCAAAGGGTTAGGACACTGCAAAGGGAGATTCTGGACAGCTCGGGGTGGGGCTTCTGCAACTCTGGACTGGGGGAGCATGGAACTTCCCCTTTGGTAAAAAGCGAGATGCTAGGGAGAAGAGGCCGGCTGCTCCTCTGTGCTTTTCTGCTTCCGAGGACTCCTGTGGACTGTCCCCTGGGTCCCCCGCAGCAGGCCCCGCCAAGGAAGCTTGCTCTCCTGGAAGAGGGGGAAGGGGGCTCCCAGATGGGCCTGCTCCTGTTGAGGAAGAACTCCGAGGCTGCTGCACCAGGCCCTGGGATGTACAGGCCTGATCTGGCCCCCAGACTCCCTCACTCACCAACAGAGAGCTAGAAGCGGCAGCTCCAAAGAGGTAGGCATCACTTTGATCTGCGAAGGATCAGGGAACAAGATGGACTTCAGTTCCTGGGACTGATGAGGCAGGAGGAAAAAAGCTATTCAGCTCTCAAAGCCCAGAGCTGGTCTCTGCTCAAAACGCCCTGTCCATGAGATCAGGCAGCCCAAGGCCACCGGCACAGAGGGGGACTCGCCTGGAGGATAAGCAAGAGCCCCTGTGCTTCATGTGCTTTAATCTTCTTAGTGCAAAACCCCAGCCCTGCTGCTTCACATACAGTTTTTGGGCCCAAGAGTCATGTGCTATTTCCCCCCCCTTTTTCTTTGACTAGCCGGAATAATGACCCCTCCCATGGATCAATCCTGGGAGCGTGGCTAGAGTATTTACAAAAGCTGTGGAGTTTGAAATGTGCAGGGCCATACCCATGAACCCAGATTTGTATCCTGTCGGCTTCACTTCAACCCTGAAAAGTCCAACTCCAGCAACTCATCACCCTGCTGCCAGCTCAGGAAGTTGCTACAGGAGGCGACCATACGGGGCTCTCACGGAGCCCCTGGCTGCACCTCCCCACTTCCTCTCCGCATCTCAACACGGAGTGGCCCACTCCTCCTTCTGTAAGCACCCAATTTAGCACAAGCGCCTCAAGCAGTGAAGATATGCAAGCTTCCGCTTGACTGAGCTCAACTCCCCTTGAATAACTCTTGGTAGTCAGATCTGGCTACACCCAAGTCATTAGGCTGGAAACAAAAACTTAGAAGTTAGGCCTCAGGGCCAGGACTGACCCACAACGCACACTGACTCCAGAACTTGGTGAGAACTTGGGAAGGAAGGCTGGGGCTTGGAGGCCAGATTTGGTACCCTGTGGCAGACTCTGCTTGCCCCAGAAGGCCTCCCTTGCGGGTCCCAGGCCCCAGCCTGGAGGGGAAGGACATGTAGGGAGCAGGGGGGAATAGCAGCAATTTAGGCCACTCCCAGTGACAGGAAGAGGGGGAAAATTCTCCTTCTGCGAAGCTTTCCCAGGACCTTCTCTGCTTGAGAGCGGAGATGCCAGTCTTCCTCTTCAGTCCTGGCCTCCTATCATCATCAGGAGTGTCTGCTCAGGGCTTCTGCAGAGCTGCTCTTTCTAGGGCTGTCGTTCTCCACACCATAACACACTTTTCCAGGTCTACGGTTGAGGTGAGCTGGAACAATGGGAAAGCATGAGCCCTGTCCTCATTGGTCTGCGGTGGCTGACTTGGTAGAGCATCTCACACAGTGGGCTGTGTGACTCCTGCCAGCATATGTGTTCCATTCAGGCCCCTCGGGCTCTGGGCCTAGAGCTACCATCTGAAAAATGGGCCAACAAGGCTCTCCTTGGTTTGTGACTGTTCTGCTACAGACTTTTGGACTCAGATAACCTGGCTGAGGGGATCCTAGAGTTCTGGGTCTCCAGGAGGGGCTGCCCACCCCTCTTCCAATCAGGATTCCACAGGCTGGTTGCCTTCTCTGACACCAGAAATGTAAATAAATAACAGGCTGAACTGCAGTGGTGGTCTTCAACTTTTCCCACTTCTGTATAGCTGGGGTACCTAGTACATGCCTACTAGCAACATGGCTTACCGCAGAGGGATGTCCAGGGGGGACAGGGGGAGCCTGTCAGCATCTCCAGGAGGGCATGTGAGCCTGCCCCCTTACTAAAATCACTTGGCCAGAGACGTATCTACTAGAAATCACCCAACAGAAGGGGTGAGCAGAGACCCCTCCTCTATACCAGGGGCTTCACAAAGGAACTCTTGCCCTTTTACGACCAAAAAGAACCAGGCTTCTGAAGGCATGAACGTGTGCATGTGCACGCACATATGCGTGTGGTGGCAGGTCCAGTCCGTGACACGAGGGCAGGGGGTGGTCCAGAGCGGATGCGCCACAGCTCCCAGGGCTTCTCCCTGTGGCAGTGCAACCACTGCCTCTGTTGTGAGGGGAATGGTGATTTCAGTGCCATAAAGCTCAGTGACAAATTAAGATGCTGGCAGTGCCCCATCCCCATGAGTCTTAGTGCCAGAGGTTGGTGAAGAAAAGGGAGAAAGGAAAAGAGGAAGAGGATGTCACTGGCCCCGGACCGAGCTTCTCTGCTCCATGCTATCCTGGGGTTTCAGGTGAATGGCTGCACTGTTGGGGCGAGCAGCCAAGATGTAGAGGACATTCTCTTGCAGAAAGGTGGGCCAGTCCACAAATCTGGAATGGAAGCAAAGAACAAGGTTGTGAGGGTGAGGCTGGCTGCAGAGCCTGACGGCTCATGAGCCCTGAGCCCCGTGGCAGCATGGCGTGGCCTAGGCAAAACTCAGGGACGCCTTGGCTCGAGCCTGAGATGCTTGCAGCTGGCTGTGCTACCAAGCCAACAGACCAGCTGGCTGGCCCTAGGGATCTGGGATCAAATGTGTACTGGAGCCTGGTTTCTGGTGTGGACACTTGCCATTTTTAGAGTGGCAGTGAGTAACACCCTCTCTTACTTGTGTGAATGTGTTGCAGGATGCAGCGGGTACAGATGGCCTCACCTGGACTCCTGCTCTGTGGGCACTGGAGTCTTATCCTGACTCTGGTTGCTGCTGCTGGCCGGGCTGCTGTCTGCTATGGGACCCACATGGCTGATGCTGCTGGGCACAAGGACACATGGTTAGAAGCAGGTCAGTGAAAGATCCAGCCCCTCCCAGATCTGGTGAACCTACGGCTCTGGACATGCATGTCCAGGCTTTTCTGACACACAGCCACACAGAGTTTAGAGTAGTGGTTGCCCTGGGCTCTAGCCCGCAGGCAAATGACAGGAGGATTCTCTCTCAGCTATTGGCAGGGGGAGCAGGGAGGTACCTTTCATGCCAAGGGTCACTGGCAAGGAACAAGGAAGAGAGGAGGCCATGTGAGGGCAGGGACAGGTAAGGAACAGACCTGACACTGCAGGAAGGAGCCTCCGTGGGGCGTTTGCAAAACCAAGAGTGCTGAGCCCTGTGGCACTCTGCTTCACTGATGGTGCTGCCACTGCCCTGGGCCAGGAAGGTGGCTCTGGCTCGTTCCCGCTCCTTAACTGTCAGAAGCCTCAACAGAGAGTTCTGGGGAGGAAGACACAAGTTAGATCTTAGAGGTGAGAATATCTTGCAAACCATTGAGCCACAGAGAATCCCACCTCCATTTCAACCTTTGCAAACCTCCCTTAGAAGTTGCCCAGAGCTTTCTGGCAGCACCAACATTTCCAGTGGGGTCCAGTGCAAATCAATCTTCCTTGGGCAGTTTTCCCAGCCTGGGCACTGGGTCACCTGCCAGCAGATGAACCCCAAGCCCATTCCTGATACCGGTTCCTGCTCAGATAGCACCCACTGCTCCCCCAACCTGCCCTGCATGCTTCCCAGGCCTCTTCTGTCACCCAATATCTCTTGGGCGTTCACCCCAGCAGGCCCTCACCTGGGGACGCAATTGCTGCAGAAGTAGGAGGGACTCATGGGACAAGAAGTCAGGCCACTCTATGTGGCCTCGATGTTCAGGGTCCAGGGCTGCAAACTGGCGGGCTGCCTGCTCTTCTTGCTCCTCACTCAGGGCCCTGCAACTGTCACCCCGCTTCGCTGCTTGGTGGCGGTATCGCAGGAAGTCCTCCAGCGTCAGGGAGCAATCTGTGGGAGGCACCCCATGCTGGCCAGGCCCACCCTTCCTCAGCCTTGGAGCACCTCCACTCACCTCCAGGGCCCCTAGGCCGACAGCTCTTGTGGAATCTTTGTCTCCTATGGCTGGGGCAACTCAGGCTATGGCAGGAGGTAGGAGGCTCTACTGGCCAACAACTCAAGAACAAGGATCCATCCACCCCTACCCCCTAAATCCAGACTACTTCTTTCAGGGTACATCCTAGAAAGTATGAAGGAGAAATCTGCCCAGCCCCTCTCCATCCTGGCAGCACCATCCAACCTTACCAGGGATGACTTTACACTGCTGAAAGGTCTCTGTGAGGCTGTACATTTCCTCCTCAGTAAGCAGCAGGTTGATATTGTCCTGAAGATAAGGAAGAGCTGAATCAGCGGCTACTCAGGTCAGTAAGAAAGGCCAAGGATCAAGAGGGATGGAAATAGTATTTCACACTAGAAAGCCAAGAACATCTAATCCCAGCCTCCCATTCACAACCAAGGAGACTGTGGCCCCAGCAAGGGGAAAGGACTTGCTCAGAGTTGCCTAAACTCTGGAGTGGAATCTTCCACAGAATCCAGATATCCTGACTCCATCCTTGAGTCCCTTTTACTAAAATAGTGGTTTTCCAATGATCCCCTGAGCTAACCTTGGGATTTCTTTTGCCTCAGAAAGCTGCTGAGAACCAGGGGGCTAGTGAGTGGGCTCAGGTGATCCTTCCACCCACCTCAGCCTTTCAATAGCTGGAACCACAAGTGAATGCTGCCAAGCCTGGCTAATTTTTTGATTTATTGTAGAGACGCGGTCTCACCATGTTGCTCAGGCTGGTCTTGAACCCCTAGGCTCAGGCAATCCTCTTGCCTCAGCCTCCCAAAGTGCTGGGATTACAGCTACTGGTGGCAGCTCTATCTTTATAACTACTTTATGTACTTGGCTTCTGTGTTAGGCTGTGCTCAAAGAGCATTTTAGTTTAAAAAAAAAAGTTTAATCCTAGCTCTGCTTCTAGTGGGTTGTATCACTAAAAATAACTCCAGAGTGGTTTTAAAAGACACTATCATGAGAAGGTTCCTAAAGCCACAGAAGTTTTCATTCCAAAGCAGCACTGATATCTAATTTTGTTAGCATTACTATACAGTCTTTAAACTATCAAAGATTCTTTCGGTAAAAGGTTACTTTTCCCCCTAAAATATCATGAAGGAACAAGAGTGTTCATTTGTGGATCTTATAAAGAAATCAAACCATTCATTTTTTCCATAACGCCTTAAAAATTGATATATAATAGTTGTATTTTTTTTCCAAACCATTCTTTCAGATGAAACCAGGCGTGTTCAGGGTGGTATGGCCATAGACTCAAACTATTTTTTCAATAAACACTTACTGAACGCCTAGTATATACCAGGTGTATAACACTGATGCTCAGTGTGGCTGTCTAGAGTGTGCATGTGTGAGAGAGGAGGGTAAGGAGCCTGCTGCAAAGTATCTCCAACGCCCTTTATTGAGTCCCTCGAATTAGGTCTTTATTCTAAGGGCAAAAGTGAGCCCCTGAAGGGTTTTTTTGCTTTTTTTTTTAGTTGGGGGTCTCATTCTGTCACCCAGGCACACTCATGGCCGCCCCAGCATCAACGTGCTGGGCTCCCGCGATCCTTCCGCCTCAGCTTTCCAGTAGCCGGAAGTACAGGCACATGCTACCACGCCCGAATAGTTTTTTGATTTAGAGACGAGGTTCTGCCATGTTGCCCAGGCTGGTCTCAAACCCGCAAGCTCAGGGAATCCTCTTGCCTTGGGCTCCCAGAGTGCTGGGATTACAGGCTTGAGCCACCGCACCCGGCATTGAAGGATTTTTAAGGAGGGAGTCCCATGGTCAGATCTCTAACAGCTGTGTGGAAAATGGATTGGAGGGGCAAAGTCTGGAGGCACGGAGAGCAGTTAGGTGGCTGCTGCAATAATACAGGTGAGAAAAGATGAGTGGCTAAACAAAGACATGGGAAGGAAGGAGAGGAGACCTGAGAACTATCAGAGGCACACTGAACAGGACCCGTTGACTTATGGATGTCAGGCATGAGGGAGAGAGATGAGCTGGGATTGGTAACTGTGGGGATGGGGCGGGGGAGATTACATTCACTGAGATAAGAAACAGAAGAACACGTTTTGGGACAAAGATGAGTTCATTTTGGGGCATGTTGAGTATGAAGTACCTGTGAGACACCAGGGTAGATAAGTTCAAGAGACAGGAAATTTAAGTCTGAACACACAGATATGGGAGTATTAGTGTTCAGATCATGGCTGTAGATGAAGTTACCCAAAGAGAGAGTGTACAGTGAGAAAAGAAGAGCGTTAGCAACAGAACCCTGAGAAACACCAGCAGTTAGTTCATCAAGAAACGAATGGATGGCACTGAGACAGAATGATCAGAGAAGGCTGGAGAAGAATCAGTAGAGAGGAGGGTGCTGGACACCAAGCAAATGAGAGCTGCACAAGGAAGTGGGTAATGTTAACAGTGGTTATATGAGGGAGGTGAGATTTTTATCGATTTTCTATTTTCTCTAGTTTCCATATCTTATGTAATAATTCTCATAAAAATATGCAAATCTTAAAAAAAGTGGGAGGTGGGGGAAAAACAAGGTGCTAAATACTTCAGAGAGGTCGAGGCAGAAAATGCCTGAGAAATGGTTACTGGACTTGATAATTAGGACAATTAGGATAATTAGGACCTTAGGAAGACACACTCAAGCAAAATGATGGATGCAGAAGTCAAATTTTAGGTGATTGAGGACCATGAGGAGACAATGAAGCTCTTTTAAGAAGCCTGACAGTGAAGGGAAGGAGAGCTAAGGGAGGAACTTGGAAGAAGCCTTTGTAAACACCCAGTGGAGTGTGATGGTAATGACGGTAGGGCTGTGACAGGGAGCTGGGAAGGGAGCAGTGTGTTCCTGGGGGTTAGTGAGGAGACACTTTCAACCCAGTACCAGAGCAGCAGCACACCCCAGAACAGAGTGGCTAAGAGTGAGAAGGCTAGCATCTGGAGGGTGCTGACAGGGACCAGAGAAAGTCATTTGTAGAGCAGGATCTGCTGTGGCTTACTCAGGGGAGAGGTGTTTAAGTGGCTGAAGATACTGTTCTGTTCTTCATTTTACAGACACCAAGCCATAGAGAGAGAGAGTAATTTGTTAGAAAGTGGCACATCTCCGCTTTCTTGTAGGCAGCAGGAAGAAGAGGGGGATCAGCAGGTGCTCCTTCCTCTGAAATCAGTGAATCTGAAGACATCAGCAGGACAACACATCAATAAGGCAAAACTTGAAGTCTGTTCAGGTATGGTGAGAAATGGATATGAGCCTGGCTTTCACTGGAAACCTCAGACTCTGTCCTTCATTAAAAGCTGGATGGCATTCATATATAAATTGCAAAGTTCTGAATCAATAGAGCTTTGTTAATTAATTCACACAATGACCCCTTTAGAGATGAAGAGAAAATGCTTCTAAGAGTTAGGTGGCAGGCTGAGTGAGGTGGCAGGCTGAGTGAGGTGGCAGGCTGAGTGAGGATCTCAGGACTAAGAAGTTTTCTTGTGATAGAATCTATCCCTACTGGAAGAAAGCTGGTTAGGCTCTCACGTTGGTTTTTAAATAAATACAATGAATGACATCTATGGACTATTAGAGAAAGCACTGCTCCAAGCAGAATTACATTTAAGTAATTGGGTCTCATTCCACCCCGTCAATCCTTTCACTCCATGGCTCTCAGGGTGATTTTGCTCCCTCCACATCTGGTAGTGAGGTGTGTGCTACTGGCATGAAGTAAAGGCGAGGGATGCTGCTAAACACCCTACAATGCATTCAGCCTCCAACACGTCAATAGTTCCAGGTTGAAAAGCCCCACCCTAGCTGTAAGACCCTTGTATGCATTACTAGAAAACTCCTTAGGCCACTGCTTAGTAACAAGTGACCCATGACTAGGCCTTCAGGGAAAATCAAGTCTGCTATCCCTGCAGTTCAGGCTCACACAGTAGTGGCAGCTCCAGCCTGTTTTCGTGTGGGCCATCTCCATCACCTCCGCTGCACTGTCTTCCTGGACGTAGCCCATGCGGCGCAGGCAGCCATCATGGAAAACCCTGGTGCAAACCCTGCATGGGAAAAGGCTCTCAGCTGTCCAGACCTCACAGACATCACACATCTCATCGTTGATAACCTGTGGAGAGATGGCAGGAGTGAACAGGGATGTCTAAACGTAGGCAACAAGATCCTGTGGTCACTCAGCATAGAGCTACCTGCATGGGGCTGACTCTCCCTGGACCACCCTAGAGGAGCAGCTCCAAATGAAGCCACTGTTAAGGTGACAAGCCTTCTTTCTGGAGGACAAGAACCAGGGGGCTCTTCCAGCTGCCCAGGCCTTAATGACCATGTTATGAGCAGGGATGCTGCTGGTATTTTTTGGAAAGAACAGTCTTCTGTGACACATTGTCCCAGGCACTACAGGACATTGAGCATCCCTGGTTTTCTTGGCACCAAACACCAGTAGTAACCCCCCAGACATTGTGACCTTCCCAAATTTTAAAATGTATCCTACAAGAGGTAGTAATATCTGTGGTTGAGAACCCACAGGTGGTAGGCTTGGCAGAAGATCTGTCATGGTGCCCATGCACCATTCCTTATCGCCCATCGCCTCAAGTCTTTCATTAAGATGAACTCAAGATGTAACAAACATTTTATTTTTGTGAAAGAAATTCAATGATTGTTTTGGTCTTGGCTCCATCTTTCTGGTCTTGAATCTCACCTTAACTCTATCCCAAGCTCTCTGTTCTGCTCCCTAGCCTCCAATGGGCCAAGACTTGAAGATCCTGCCCTAAATGGACACTCACAGGCTCTCTGGGCTCCAAGTGGATTTCTGGCGGCTTGTCATCATCCAGCTTCCGGGTGGGGCGGATGAAGGCAGGGGGTGTGAAACGACTGGTCCCGTCAAACTCCTCAGGCTCTACTCCACGCCCATCTCGGAGCCGCTCCCAGGCTGCACGTTTGACACTGCTCTCTTCCTGGACCACTGGGGCGCCTGACTCTGCATCTTTCTCCTCTTGCACCTCCTGGACCGAGCCCTCCACAGTGCCACGGCGGGACCCCGGTAGCTCACCCGTGCGTCGGATGGAAGGCCTGTCCCGCAGCCCCTCCTTGAAGGCAGACACAGCCAGGCTCACCTTCTGTACCTGCTCCACTGTCTGCCGCTTGGACATCAACACCCCCATGGCTCTGTGGACAAAAAGCAGAGGGGCACAGATTCAGCCAGTGACTGAGCATGTTGGGTCAGTCAGTTTCAACCTAAGAGCTGAGTGCTATTAAATGGTTTCTCCCTTTTCCAGAACTCAGTAACATGGTGGGGGTGGAGAAAGCATGTGCTAAGGGGTCCGAAGCCTTTGGTTCTACTTCTGACTGGCCCTGTAACTTGTTTTCTCATCTCTGGAATGAGGGCTATCTGCCCAGCCCACTTCACAGGACTGTCATGAGAATAACATAAGAAAATGGGCTTAACAGTGTTTAGTAAACTGGAAAGCGCTTTTCAAGTTGCGAGATGGTCTTCCTTCTTGTCCTAAAGCAAATTTGGTCAGGGGTCCCAGTGGTCCAGGAAGAGAGAGGTCCCATGCCTCTGCTACTTTGTTTTTTTTTTTTTTTTTTTTTTTTTTTTTGAGTTGGAGTCTCACTCTGTCGCCCAGACTGGAGTGCAGTGGCCGCTTCCGGCCACTGCAACCTCGACCTGCTGGGCTCCGGCGATCCTTCCGCCTCAGCCTTCCAAGTATTCGGAATTACAGGCATGCGCTACCACGCCCGGCTGATTTTTTGATTTATTGTAGAGATGAGGTCTCGCTGCCCAGGCGGGTCTCGAACCCGCGGGCTCAGGCAATCCACTCACCTCAGCCTCCCAAAGGCGCGGGATTACAGGCTGAGCCACCGAGCCCGGCGCCTCTGCTACTTTGAAACAGTTGGGGAGCTCAGAGCCCAAGTGTCCCCTCTACTCTACAAAAGGACTTAAAGCTTATAGCAAGCTGGCATCAACACATTCCAGGCCTTCTGATTGAAGGAAAGTTCCTCCAATAAGTGCTGTGCACAATCCAACCAAGGATAATCCCTATCACATGCTTACTTTTTAAGTCAGAGTGAATGAACCCGTTTTTAGAGGATTCCTGAATTAGGTAGTAAGGAAACTCTGCCACCCCTACCCATGTGGTCAAGTCCACACGAACAATGAACACTCCTTTGGCCCCTCTAATTAGCAGCTATTCCTCTATGTGGGTCTGTTTATCCATCACAGGCAACTGGTCTATTACACGCTCTGAGGCACTTCTCACACTTCTAAGTCTTTGCTAATGCCACTCTCATATTTTCTGCTGTGATTTTTCTGAACTGTTCAAGAAAGGTCCATATTCTTTACAGGGTAAAAAGTAACATTAGGGCTGGGTGCGGTGGCTCATGCCTATAATCCCAGCACTTTGGGAGGCTGAAGTGAGAGGACTGCCTGAGCCTGCGGGTTTGATACCAGCCTGGGCAACTTGGCAAGACCTTATCTCTACAATAAATAAATAAGCAAATAAATAAATAAATAAAAATTAGCTGGGCAAGGTGGTGCATGCCTGCAGTTCCAGCTACTTGGAAAGCTGAGGAGGAGGGATCGCCTGAGCCCAGCAGGTCAAGGCTGCGAAGGCCGTGAGCAGCATGCCACTGCCTTCCAGCCTGGGTGACAGAGTGAGATTCCAACTCAAAAAAAACAAAAAAACAAAAAAGTAACATTAGCCTTGCCCTTCTCTGCAGTACCAGAGTACAGCATTGACTGGACAGTGAGGGCATGACATGGCACATCACAAAGCTGGTCTGCTCCTTCCTAGCCTGAGAAGACCTGGTGGAGTCAGCAGGGGAGTGCTTTTTCTAAGTTAAGTGGAGCAGAGAGTCCATTTTAAACTTGTTCTCAATCCCTCTAGTCAAGGCTTATTGAACAGTATTAGGTGCAAGGCGTTAACTACTCACAGTAGGAAATAAAAGGAGAACAGAATCTCATCAATCAAGCTACCTAATATCAGAATTACAGAGTGCTGAGAGAGCCTAAGGGAAGGTAAGACCGTACTACTGGGGGCCAAAGTGGACCTTGAAGGATGGTAGGAGGTTGTCCTATCAGTTGGTTTGGGGGGAAAGGTGAGAGTAGGTAGAAGTGGGGCCAATTCAAAGGTTACGAGAGTAGTCCAGGCAAGAAGTAGAGGGTTTAAAACGAAATGATGATAGCAAAAAAGACACTGACTATATTTGTTACCATGGAAATAGAATTAGGAAAATTTGAAATACATTGATAACTGATTGGATGAAGGATAAAGGGAGAGTGGGCAGATTTTTTTTAAAAAGTATTTAAAATAGAGACAGAGTCTCCCTATGTTGCCCCCGCTAGTCTTGAACTCCTGGCCTCAAACAATCCTCTCATCTTGGCCCTCCTAAGTGTTGGGATTATGGGTGTAAACCACCATGCCTGGCCTGAGCAGGCAGTTTTAAATTGACTAGAAGAATGGTTGTGCCAGTTGCAGAAATTGGTAAATAGGAGGGATAATTAAATTGGATGTTGTACATATTGAATTACAGATGTCCCTGGGACATTCAGGTGTCATGTTATTCACTGCTTAAAACTTTTTAATGGCTTCCTATAGCTTTTGGGAGGAAGTCTCTAAATCAATCTCTTTACCATGGGCTAGGAGGCCCTGCACGATCTGGTCTCCCTTCTTACGTGCTGTGTTCCAACCACACTGGCCTTCCTTCAGCGTTTGTCATGCTCCCTCTATTTTTGGGCTTTGAACAATCCTCCCCACCTGATTAGTTAGTGCTCATTCGTCTACCAGAGCCCAGCTCAAGTCTCATTTCCTTGGGGAAGTCACTGCTGACTCCAGTGCAGGTCCAAGTGCTTACAGCACTGGGCTCTTCTGCTGTGGGCACTTATCTTTGTCATTACATATTCAATAGGAGGATTAGTTGATCAATGTCAGCTTCCTCTATTAGATTTTTTTTATCCTGCACAGTCCCTATTGCCACTGCCTAGAAATGTGTCTGGAACAGAATAGATGCTTAATGAACACTTTCCTCTGAACTAATTAATTGTGGATAATTCTTTTTGCTTTTAAAAATAAAAAAACCAGCTGGGCTCCGTGGCTCAGCCTGTAATCCCGCGTTGGGAGGCTGAGGTGAGTGGATTGCCTGAGCCTGCAGGTTCAAGACCCACCCGGGCAACTTAGCGAAACCTCATCTCTACAATAAATCAAAAAATTAGCCGGGTGTGGTAGCGTGCGCCTATAGTTCCAGCTACTCAAAAGGCTGAGGCGGAAGGATCACCAGAACCCAGCAGGTCAATGCTGCAGTGGCCGGGAGCAGGCACTGCACTCCAGTCTGGGCGACAGAGTGAGACTCCAACTCAAAAAAATAAAAAATAAAATAAATAAATAAACCTTAATACATATAATGTTTGATGATACATCTTCTTTTCAGAAACGCTGCGTGTATGCACCACAGGGGTGTGGATTCCTGCCCTGTCGCTATTGTTACCAAGGAAACTCTTATTCTTTAATTTATAAACTGATAAGGAAAGAACCACTTTCCCTCTCCATCTGTGAATTTGTTTGTAAATCTAAAATGCATAACTAAGGAATATTTAGTTATAATTTATGCTGTCTTAAAGGATGGTGGTGCCTGGGTGTGGTGGCTCATGTCTATAATCCCAGCACTCTAGGAGGCAGAGGTGAGAGGATTGCCTGAGCTCAGGAGTTCAAGACCAGCCTGAACCACAGGGCGAGACCTCATATCTATAATAAAACAAAAAAAAACCAAACAAACAAAAACCTAGTTGGGCATGGTAGCTCGCACCTGTAGTTCCAGCTACTTGGAAGGCTGAGGAGGAAGGACAGCCTGAATCCAGCAGGTCTAGGCTGCAGTGGTCGTGAGCATGCCATTGCACTCCAGCCTGGGCGACAGAGTGAGACTCCAACTCAAAAAAAAAAAAAAAAAAAAGGACGGTGGCAAAGGAGATTTATTGAGCAAATTCAGGAAATCATTTAAGGTTTTCATGTCTCAGTGGACAATTAATAAATTATAATTAAAAAGAAAATATTTTAATCCAAAAATCATAAAAATTGTGCCTAAAAATCATTTTCTTCCTCAGCTGGAAACAAATTGGACAACAGGGTAATAGGAGCTGGGTGCAATGGCTCATGCCTATAATCCCAGCACTTTGGGAGGCTGAGGTGAGAAAATGCCTGAGCCCATAGGTTCGAGACCGGACTGGGCTCTTGGCGAGACCTCATCTCTACAGTAAATCAAAAAAATAAAAATTATCTGGGTGTGGTGGCATGTGCCTGTAATTTCAGTTACTTGGAAGGCAGAGGCAGGATTACCTGAGCCTAGCAGGTCAAGGCTGCTGTGGCCATGAGTGTGCCAGTGCATTCCAGTCTGGGCAACAGTGAGACTCCAACTCAACAACAACAACAACAAAATAGGGGAATGGTTAAATTATGGCACCATGGAAGACTAAACATGAAAAACATTGGGGTAGAAGTATATTTATTGGTGTAGAAAGGTACTCAAAGTATGCGAACATATTAATGAAAAAGCAAGTTACAAAAATGCTCATGTTATGATCTAATTTTTTTTTAAGTGAGAAAGCAGGATTTATTGAGAGGGCAGAAAAGCTCCCACAGTGGGAGGAAACTCAAAGGGGTTGCCCCATGATCTAATTTTTAAAGAAAGAATACATATATGTATTTTTCTTTTGTTAATATGTATTTTGCAATTTTCCTACATTACTTATTAATTATAAAGTAAAACCAATCCTAGGGTTGGCAACCTAGTTACTTGTTTTAGTTTTGAATCTGCTGTTCTGTGACCCAGAACATGTTGTTTATCGCTTAGCTTTAGTTCTCTACCTGTTAATGAATGTATCTGGAGCAAATAGTCTTAAGCATTTAGAATACTCATGTTCTTTCTCAAATTCTTTTTTTTTTTTTTTTTTTTGAGTTGGAGTCTCACTCTGTGGCCCAGACTGGAGTGCAGTGGCTGCTCCTGGCCACCGCAGCCTTGACCTGCTGGGCTCCGGCGATCCTTCCGCCTCAGCCTTCTGAGTAGCTGGAATTACAGGCATGCGCTACCACGCCCAGCTGAATTTTTGACTTACTGTAGAGATGAAGTCTCGCTGCGCAGGCAGGTCTCAAACCCGCAGGCTCAGGCAATCCACTCACCTCAGCCTCCCAAAGGTGCGGGATTACAGGCTGAGCCACCGAGCCCGGCTTTTCTCATATTCTTTTAAAAGTTCATGTGACCTAATGAGGGTATCCAGCCAGGGTGGAAGTGGAGGTGGAGAAGAGAGTTTTTGCTGAGGCTTTGGACCCAGATGGTTCTTGGAGTGAGAAGTCTGGGCTCATAGTCCCCAGACACTGCCCAGGTTCCTCATGGACAACAGCTGTGCTCTCTGGTTAAGGGGGAAGGCAAGTCCCCAGCTTACAGTGAGAGGCACACCAAGGGAGAAAGTGCAAAACTGATACACAATCCTTCATTGCATGTTTTCATTATGAGTAATTACATTTTCCAGAACCACAAGGTTTTCCTTAGAAACCTTAAGGCATGTTTTTCAAATTTTTCTACTGTGACCCAGAGAAGTAATTTTTTTTTTTGAGTCGGAGTCTCATTCTGTTGCCCAGGCTGGAGTGCAGTGGCATGCTGCTCACAGCCACCACAGCCGTGACCTGCTGGGCTCAGGTGATCCTTCTGCCTCAGCCTTCCAAGTAGCTGGAACTACAGGTGTGTGCAACCGCACCCAGCTAATTTTTCTTGATTTATTGTAGAGATGAGATCTCACCAAGTTGCCCAGGCTGGTCTCAAACCCCTGGGCTCAGGCAATCCTCTCACCTTGGCCTCCCAAAGTGCTGGGATTATAGGCATGAGCCACCATGTCGGGCTGAAATATTTTTTATGTGGTGAGTCTGTATATACCTGTTTATAGATCTGTAACTGAACCCAAAGTTTTGTGAAACAATCCCACTTAGAGTACATGTAATGCTCCCTGATACTTTTTGTCCTATTTCATTTAAACAACCCTGACAGTGACTCTAAAATGATTTCATGACCTACTAATGGATTTGAATCTGCAATTTCGAAAGTCCACCTCTAAAAGACAAGGGTATAAGGAAAGCTCTGCCCTTGACTGGTGTGGTGCAAGGTGAACACTTTACTAAAGCTTGTCTTAAGAGTGTGTGGTTGGAAGGTCTAGCAGAGATGGGCAGCTACTAATATACCTCTAACTAGAGAAGACCTACCCTGTACAAGAAGTGGATTTTCTTTGACCTGTGGACATATGTAAAAAAAAAAAAACTAGGCACAGTGGCATGTGACTAATCTCAGCTACTTGGGAGGTTGGGGTGGGAGGACTGCTTGAGCCCAGGAATTCGAGTAGCTGAGCAGCATAGCAAGACTTCATCTCATTACATATATATAGTACACATATATGTAGTATACATACACTGCACACACACACGAGGGGGATCCCCCAAAACCTGGAATTTATTTATAAAAAGCTGTGTGTTTATTCTTACATATTTAAACTTCAGTCACCGTCAAAGTACTCTCCACTTGATGCAATACACCTACCAAGATGCTTTTTCCACTGCTCAAAACAGTTTTGAACTTGTCAATTTTGATGCCTTTTAGTGCTTCTACTGTTTTTGTTTCACCTCTTCCACATCAGCAAAACGTTTCCCTTTGAGGACTTTTTACATCTGGGGAAACAAACAAACAAAAAAAGCCACTGGGGTGAGATTGGGGGGGGATCCGATATCAAGGGTTCATGCCATTTTTGGTCACAAACTGCTGAACACTCAGTGCCATGTGGCAGGTGTGCACATAAATCACTCATCCTGAAATGGTCAAACACGTTGAAAGAGTCTCCAAAAAAAATTCACTGAAGCCGAATGCAACCTCTCACAACAAGCATAGCTGGTACACTGTTGCCGATTGGTTCCTAGGACACTTAACTAGCAGGAAGCCTGTACTACACGGGGTTCAACTTCCAAAAAAATACTTGTATGCATTAGTAATCTCTCTCTCTCTCTCTCTCTCTCTCCACACACCACACACACACACACACACACACACACACACACACACACTCTTTTTACAGTGATTAAACGGGGAAATAAGCCAGGTGCAGTGCCTAGCTCTTATAGTCCCAGCTATTTGGGAGGCTGAGGCAAGACTGCTTGAGCTCAGGAGTTTTGAGTTGTAGTGTGCTATCATCATGCCTGTGAATAGCCATTGCACTCCAGCCTGGACAACACGGCAAGACCCCCTGTCTCTCTCTCAAAAAAAAAAGATGGGAATAATCTCAATAAGGAAATCACTGAATAACCTGATATGTTCATGCTATTTAAAAAGAGAGAAATATATAGATTTATTTATTTATTTATTTCAAGATGAGGGTCTTGCTAGATCACCCAGGCTGGTCTTGAAGTCCTGGATTCAAGCAATCCTTCCATGTAGCTGGGACTACAGGTGTGAGCCACCGTCCCTGCCTAATTAAAAAACTTTTTTAAAGAGAGGGGACTGGGTTGCGGGGGAGGTCTCACTATGTTGCCCAGGATGGCTTCAAACTCCTGGCTTAAGTGATCCTCCTGCCTCAGCCTCCCGATAGCTGGGATTACAGGCACGAACTATAGCACCCAACTTGACTTAATCTTTCCAACACAAAGACCAGAGCAATGATTCTCAAATGGTGATTTGGCCAGATCCAGGGGCAAGTGGGGGGTATATATCAGAAACTCCAGGAGGAGGGGAGAGATGAGTAGGGTGAAACATTACATCAATTCTAAAATAAATAAATCTTTGGAAAACAAATATTAAAAGCACTAGCTCTCCTGCGCATGCTCTCTCTCTCTCCCCACTACCTTCCCTTCCCTTCTTTTTTTCTCTCCACATACTACAAAACAGCAGGGTTTGACAGCATCCTATTGGTTTCTAATACATAAGGTATTAGCTCTCCAAATAGTTGGGGGCAGGTTCTTCCCAGAAGTTGTAACAGAAGTTTTAGGGAAGAGTAATAAGGCTTTTTTGCTGATCAGAAAGAAGGCATAGGTTGAAAAAAAAAAAGTTGAGAAACACTTATTTGGAGATCTAGAATAAACATACTAAGCTCACTTGTTTAGGAATGAGTCTTTAGAAGAAAATCAATGGTATGCATTTGGTTGTTATTAGCCTTTTCAGACGATGTAATAAGAGTTAATGAACCAAGGCCAGCCAGTTAGGAGGGTTACTATATAAGTGAGCTTACTCATTAATAGTGAATCAGCAAACTAACCACAGCAAACTAACCTCCCAACACACCGTTAGATCAGCTACAACTCATTATTAACTATAAGGATACCATTATTCTCTATAAGGATACCAAAGATTGCCATGAAGCTATCTCAGTTGTTAATGATGTCATTGCAATGTTTTGGGGAGTTTAATCTTAAAGGAATTTCTATGAAGACTGAAGCTGACATCCGCTAGCAAAAACAAATAAACAAAAAAAACTCTTTCCAGTCTTGACCACAGGCTCTTGGAGCACTGCTATTCCTTTTTTTTTTTTAGTTCGTGCCTTTGAGTTGAGGTCTTACTTTGTCACCCAGGATGAAATGCAATGCCATGATCACGGCTCACCACAGCCTTGACCTCCCAGGCTCAGACAATCCTCTTGCCTCAGCCTCCATAGTAGCTGAAGCTACAGGTACATGCACAACACCCAGCTAATATTTATTTTATTTTATTTTTTGTAGAGATGTGGTCTCACTGTGCTGCCTAGGTTGGTCTCAAACTCCTGGGCTCAAGCTATCCTCTTGCCTCAGCCTCCCAAAGTTCTGGGATTACAGGCATAAGCCACTGTGCCTAGCCTTCCTTTTACCTGAGATGATTCAATTTTCTAGACCATTTTATGCTTGTAACAGCAGAAAATGCACAGCAGAACCATTCAAAAGAAACTATCAAAATCAAAACAAGATACCAAGATATTTTGAATGGACATGGCTTTGATTTTGACAGTAAACAAAAAGGACACAACAGAATTAAGCCTTAAGAGTGAGGCTAAAACCCCTAATGCTTAATGGAGAAGATAAAATCTGTAAACAAAAGGTACTTTGATTAAAAGTGAATGTGCTGAAATAGCCAAGATGTGCACCTGGGGTGTTTGGGAAATTAACAAAATCAGCTCACATGTCTAGAAAAACAAGTGGCAGTGATTAGTGCTGGGTAAAAACAAATGCCTGGTGAGAAAAACCTGGCCTCTCCTGTGCTGAGAGAAGTCCTAGGAAGAAGAGAGAGTTAAAAGGAAATCAAGCTGCAAAGATCCCACAAATTACATCTAATAATTGCTTCTTTGGCTGGTGGGTAGAATTGGGGTTTTCTGCCTCCCTAACAAGGATGAAAAGAGGATAAAAAGATGTTGTCTCAAGAATGATGTGGCTGTCAGAGAATTTGTGGTATCTATGGAAGGTTTGAAAAAAACCTCAGGGCACAGGAGCAGGTGGTGGTAAATTTCAGCAGGACAAGAAGGTGGAATAGGGCCATCTGACTACATAAACTGGAAGTAATGAAAACAGCAATAACCAGAATCTGCCCTTGGGTAAGAGAAGGCTGTCTAGATGTTTTTCAGGCAGTAAGACATATGTGGGCAGCTTGGAATGTGTGCAAGACACACCCATTCTCTGCACAGCACCTGCTTACAATGCAGCCGGCTTATTTATAAGGGCAAAGTGGTGGGAGTGAGAGGAGGAGGGGCTGCTCCACAGCAGGAGGTGGAGAAATAACGAAGGGGAAGGACACTGGGTAAACCTCTCTCTCCAAGCACTCTGTAAAATTCAGAACTGTGGAGAGCCTGAGGAGCAACTCCCCTAATAAGCAGGAGTTTCCTCATTTAGCATGCTAAATGTACCTTTTCTTGCTTCAATATGCTTCTTTTAAAAAAATTTGGTAGGCTGGACACAGTGGCTCAAGCCTGTAATCCCAGCACTTTGGGAGACCGAGATGGGAGGATTGCCTGAGCTCAGGGGTTCGAGACCAGCCTGGGCAACTTGTTGAGTCCTCATCTATACAATACATTAAAAAATAAGCCAGGCATGGTAGCTTGCGCCTGTCATTCCAGCTACTTGGAAAGCTAAGGCGGAAGGATCGCCTGAGCCTAGTAGGTCGAGGCTGCAGTAGCCATGAGCATGCCACTGCACTCCAGCCTGGATGACAAAGTGAGACTCCAACTCAAAAAAAAAAAATTTTGTTTTTAGAGATGGGGATCTCGCTATGTTGTCCAGGTTGGCCTCAAACTCCTGGGCTCAAGCAATCGTCCTGCCTCAGCTTCCCAAATAGCTGGTTGAATCTGATTCTTGATATGGAAACACCATCTGTTTAAAAGGTTCAAATGCAACTAAAAGTGATTGCCTGGAGGTTATGAGGGCTTTTCTAGGAAGGAACGAAGCAAAAAAAGCCTCTTGAGGGGAAAACAAATCAGAGTGGAATGAGCAAATGGAAAAAGGAATCTTAGTTTTTCTTTGAGATCAAAAGGGAGGAAAGTCAAGATGGTTCCCAGTGCCTTCCACAGAGCATGCATTCTTATTTTTTTTTTTTTTTTGAGTCAGGGTCTCACTCTGTCGCCTAGGCTGGAGTGCAATGACACAATTATGGCTCATTGCAGCCTCAAGCTCCTGGGCTCAGGAGATCCTCCCTTTTCAGCCTCCCGACATGAACCACCATGCCAGGCTAATTGTGTGTGTGTGTGTGTGTGTGTGTGTGTGTGTGTGTGTGTAGACAAGGTCTTGTGCTATGTTGTCCAGGCTGGTCTTGAACTCCTAGGCTCAAGAATCCTCCTGCCTCAGCTTCCCAAAGTGCAGGAGTTATAGGCATGAGCCACCACGCCCAGCCAACTAGCATGCCCAGCCACATGTTCTTAAATCTTTGTTGAATAAATGTTGCAGAGATGATTGGGAAACATAAAAAGTTTATTTCCTATCATGGTGTCAGTACCCTCTCTCTTCATCAAAGCTGGCCAGAAAGACTGGTCAGACCAAATCTTCAAAACTCAATTCTAGCAACTAAGCAGTCACCAGTTCATCTCATCACATCTAATCTATTTCCCTGGAGGTGGCACCTGAGCAGTGAGTCAGGGATAGCAGAGATGAGAACAAGTCCTTATAGTAGCTATGGGTGATTTCTCTGACTACAGAGGAGAGCTATGAACTTTGGAATTGAGCCAGCTTCCACAACCACAACGTTAAAAAGAGAGAGAAACCAATGTTGCGATGGTTCCCTGCATTTATGCTATGTCCTGTCTGGACTGTGGCGTGGCCCACAGAGGGGATACCTACCCTAAGGGCACAAGTGGGAAGCTTGTAAATGCATCTTCTCTGTCCTGGGTTTGAGCTGGAGACATTTAGGAGCAGTAATCTGCACATAAAGGTGAAAAATTTCAAGGCTGTCAACAGTTGATCCCTGGATGCATGTGCCTGAAGAACTGTCTGAGAACCTCAAAAGCCACATACCTCACAGAGAAGCTGACCAGGCAAAAGGATATGGAAAAGCCAGGCTCGGGGGCTCAGCCTGTAATCCGCGCCTTTGGGAGGCTGAGGTGAGTGGACTGCCTGAGCCCGCGGGTTCGAGACCCGCCTGGGCAACTTGGCGAGACCTCATCTCTACAATAAATCAAAAATTAGCCGGGCGTGGTAGCGCACACCCTTGGAAGGCTGAGGCGGAAGGATCGCTGGAGCCCAGCAGGTCGAGGCTGCAGTGACCGGGAGTGGCCACTGCACTCCAGTCTGGGCGACTAGGTGAGACTCCAACTCAAAAAAAAAAAAAAAAGGATATGGAAAAGCGACAGAACCAGGGTCTGTAAAAATGCTGAATGCACAGCAAGACCCCAAGCACTCAATGAAACCAGCATCAGCCCTGAGATTTTTAATAAAAATCATAAAAAAGAGTCTCCTTACCCTCTACTGGTCTGTGAGGAAATTTATCTCTGATTGTTCTCCCAATATAGGAATCCAGGGTCTCACTACAGTGTTTTCAGGGCCTGTTCCTACACAGCCATTCTGTCACTGGCAGTAGCCTACAGACTATTTTTACTTTTCATGTTTTTGATCCTGAAGGGGTCTACCTGGTACCTCCCCATCTCCCTCCATTCACCCCTATTTATCCTGGAAGATACAGTCACCCAACTACACAGGGTTTTTCTGGGGGTTTCAAGGAGCAGAAAGGCTAAAGACAGTAAAACTATCGTTCTGGCCTCAGCTCAAGACTATGAGGCATGAGGGAGGTCCTGTTCAATATTTACTGAAAGCTCACAAAGCTCTAATATACATGAGAACGAAATTATGACATGATCTTTAGCCTCTGGGGGCTTGGGCTGAGTCTTCATTAAAAGCCACAGAGCTGACTTCCCACAGAAGCAGAGCAACAGTTAAGGAACATCACACTCTCAGTGATTGGCTGGTGTGACTGCACTTAGCAAGCAGAGCTTTACAGCAAGATGGAGAGGCACTCCTTGTGTTCTGCTTTGGGTCCCTAAAGCACAGATTCAGCTCCATTTAATGCAGTTATTACAACTTAATCACTACCATTTAGTTATTTGTTGATTCTACAAATATTTGCTGAGTGCAGCCTATTATGTGTCGAAGCAGATCAGGTGCTGAATAACTGCTGATGGAAGGAACAAATGGAACTCAATCAGCCTGTGAGAATGCAGTGTGAGTATGTGCGTGTGTGGGGGGCATACGTGTGGGACTGAAAAAAAAAGGTGTTGCTTGAGCTAAATTTTGAATATGAGTGGGAGTTACCCCAGTGGATAAGGGAAAAAAAGGCCTTCCAGGAAGAGGTAAAAGCACATGCCAAGGCATGGAGCTATATGGGGACTCCATCATGACTTAGATGGTATGAATCCAGCCCGGTACTAGATACAAATAGGCAAGGAAACCTGCCTTCACATAAGAATTAGCATCAGCCCAAAGAACTAGTTTGAGATAGTATGCTGAAAATATTTGTTAGAATTTCAAGGAAAAAAAAAAAAAAACCACATAATTGGATGTGCAAGGCCAGAAGAGGGATCACCTTAAGTTCCAGGGCTGACCAATGGGGGCATTGCTTGGCCTTAGGACCCAACAGGAAACTATTCTACACAACCTAAGAGCTGGTAGGTGGTGACTGTAGTGAATCACTCTAGGGCTTTCCCTCTGGGAGGCTCAGAAGCCTCAAAAGACAAACAAAAAGAGAATAAGCCAGTTAGCCCACATAATGTTGTTTTAGTGAGAAGACCCTAGAAAGATGAAATCTTTCTCAAAATCGAACAAAGGTCATGTATGTAAAAGGTCTTTGTAAACTGTAATATGCTATCCAAGTAAAAGGTTCTGTCATTATTATCCTTGGAAGAAAAGAATGTGCCCAGTTCACACTCAAAGCATATGAGCAAAAGTAATTTGGCTGGGCAACGCCAGGAGGGCTCAACGTGGCTGCCAGAGGAGGTATGGAACAGCAGCTGAGGTTCAGAGATGCCTGGGAAAAGACATACTCCACACTGATTCCTGTAGATACTCTGTAAAGCTGTAATTTCTCCTTTACTTTTTCTACTCTTTATAGTAAATGGTTAGAGAAATGCAGACTGATTCTGTGTGAACTCCTCAAGGACAGGGAACTCTGATATTTATCTAGCATATTGCCTGGCAAGTAAGTAGCACTTAGTAAATGTATGTGGGTCTCTGAGGGGATTGCTGAAAGCCTGGGAGAATGGAGGGAGAAGTGATAATGGAAAAAATAATCATGTCTCCAGCTGGACACTGATGGTCTGACTTTCTTGGTCCAAAGCTGGTAAGCAATTCCTGTCAGAACATGGTCATTAAGATTGAAGGATGGAGTGGATAATGATATTCCCATCAGAAATGAATAAATCAATTTGGGAAATGAAGATAGCAGAAACCAAGCTGGAGAGAAGCATGGGGACTGAAAGATAATAGATTCTGTAGCTAAAGAGAGGGGAAACTATTTGCATAAATATGATCCACTTAGGAACGGGAGTAGTGGGGGAAAAATGCAAGGAGTGTGGGAAACGGGCCGAGCTGGGGAAGGTCTTACTATCCATGTTTGAGGAAAAGGAAACAGTATAAAAAATATGGCAAATGTTGGAAGAAGAAAGTCATATGAATGTGGTCAGAGACTATGTGGAAGATCAAAGGTTGAGAAATCCAGACAGTAAAATCCAGACACATTTGCATACACTCAAATGAAACTGAGTGAACCATTCTCTCCCCTTTTATTTCCCTTAGGAGAGAGCATTTTTGAGGAGATTAAGGCTACCTGGAAACATCTTTCATGCACACTCTGAAATGATTTGATTTGCAGACTCATGCTGTGACTGAGGATAGTCAGGCAATATTCTTATGATTTTTAGAATCTTAATGTTTATCCAATGCTGGACATGGAGGAAGCGATATCCAAGGTCCAAGATCTGTGGAGAACCTGGATCCATGAGGTGATTTTTCCAGGGTCATGAGTGGGTGTGATTCTAAGCACTCTCAGTGAAAAGAACAATTTAGGGATAAAACCTCAATGATAAATCTCTGAATTGGAGCAAAGACAATATTTTCAGGATTGGTCCTTCTGACTTTCTTTTAAAAAAAAAAACCCTGTTTGTTTTGGTTTGTTAAACTGATGAGAGGGGTTTGAAGGGAAAGGGGATTATAAGCAACTTTATAATAGGGAAGGGCTAACCAATATAAACCTTTATTCGAGTTTACTCCATTGAGCTGTGCAGGGGGTACCACAGCCATCCTTCAGGCAGCCATTATCGAGTTAAAAAAAAATCCATCAACTGGTAAATTAAGTTGTTGTTTTCTAACTAGCTTGGTCTCTCTTCTCACTATGTAATCCCTATTCAAGAAGGATATCACCATGTCTGGCTGTGTGGAAGAGGGAGAGGGAATAGGAAAACTCCAGAATGGGTCTGTGGCAAATTCCATTGCTTGGACCTCTCACCACTCAATTTTTGGGCAAGACACCAGAGTCCATCCTTGGGCCCAAAGCTGAACCCTTAGGATTCAACGGGAATGAAAACATCAAGGGGCGAGATGAGGGGGCACCACTATGTCAGGCACAGACCCTTTGCATTCCCCAGCCAACAGACTCCCAACAAGCTTTCCTTGGCTCTGCACCTTGCCTGCCCTCCTCCTCAAGCAGTCTCCATGGGGCAAAAGTGTCCTGAATGGTATGTGTGGACCAATGTCCACAGGTGCATGTTGTCAGAGGGCCACAAGGACAGTGTGCAACATGCTTCCTAGAAGGGAGCCCGTCTCCTTCCTTTCCCTCAAAGATTCTGCAGCAGGGAGGGTGGCCCCAGGACATTCCATTCTCTGAAGGGATTCCTTCTAGTTTCCCAGGGCAAATCCTGTCAAGACCACACCTAGAGACATTTTCTAAACCCACTTAGATCCAGAGCCACCCCAAGGCATCATTATTGTGGGGCTGCCAAAGAAGGAAGCCACACCCTGAAATCTGGGGATTCAGTGGAAACCAGATCCTGCAGCAGTCTCATCTCCAGTTAAACCATCCTCATCTACCTGTTCATCATCACATTTACTGAGCACAGACCATTGCAAAGCCCTATGCTTGGCACCTTATTGCAACTTACTAGCAGACAGCCATTCTTTCTTCTGCCTCTCCTTACTACTTTTTCCCAAATAAAATCTGAAAAACAGACTTCATGATTCCAAGCTTTATGACTGTGGGCAAATTGCCAAGCCTATCTTGAATCTCAACTACCTAATATTTAAAAGGTTATAATTTCACAAAGCTGTTTAAAGTATATGATATGTTTAAACTATCTAGTATGTTTAGTACGAGCATATCGGTGCTCAATCATTCTATATAACCTTTATTTTTCTTCCTTCAAAGGACTTCCATCCAGGACCTGCCAAAGTCAGTTACACCACCTGATCTTACTGCTTCCTTCTGGATGGTCAAGCCCAAGGGTTCGAGGCTCCTATCTTTGCTTTAGAGGCCTCACTGGTCCTCATGCCTCCCCGGGGCCTGGTACTCTTGCGGCAATCTCTGCCTCCACTAAAATCCAGCTTGGAGCCAACTGAGCTATAATGGAGAAGAAAATCCAAATGGGGAGGAGGATGGAAAGAGGTTGCAGCCCCCAAGAACCCCACCTCTAGGCCATGTTGGGGGGGACAAGTGAGGGCACATTGAGCCCTACAGGGAGGTCAAAGCCAAAGCCCCTGGAGCTGTGGGAAGTCACTCATGGACCCCCCCATGGCAGCGTCCCCTCTCCCCAGTCAGACGTTCCTTCCGGACAGTTCTAGGGCCCCGTCTAGGGCGTCCGCTGTGGGGTCCAGCACCACTGCGCAGGCTCGAGGCTCCCCCGTGCCCCCACACGGTCTCCCACTGAGCCAACTCCGGAGACCACCCTTGCTTGCTCCCGTAGTTACACAGCCGGTCTCCTCCCCGGGGACGGTGCCCGGCAGGGGGGCTCCCCGCGGCAGCAAACGCAGACGGAACCCGGGAGCCCGTTCACCCAGGGGTCTTCGCGGGGACGGTCCCCGCGGGAGAGGCGGCAGGCGCTCGGGGTTCACCCTCCTACGCGGGGGCCACCTTGGAGGCGGCTCCCCCACAAGCACCTCAGCGTCCCCCGAGGACCGTCCGCGGCCCGAGACCCGCCCCTCAAGGGACGGCCCGGCCCCCGCCGCCCCCGCCCCCGCTTACCGGGACCGTCCGGGTGCGGGACGCGGGTCCGGGGCCGGCGGACTCGAGCCCGCGGGCCCGCGCTGCCCACGGCAGCTCGTGAGCCGGCGTGCTGGGCCGGGCGCCGGCAGCAGGCGGCGCGGGCGGAGCGGCAGCCGAGGCGGCGGCGGCGCGCGCGCCCTGAGCACACCCACCCGCCCCGCGGGCTGCGGCGCGTGCGCCCGCGCCGGGGGCCCCCGGCCGGCCGGTGGGTGCGCGCTCCGCCCCGCCCTCCTGCGCCTCCAGGCGCGGCCCCTGCGGCTGAGCGGGCGCCGGGCGCGCGGGCGCGGGGCGCCGGGGAGCGCGGGAGGGCGGCGGTCGGTTCGGACGAGCGGTCGGCCCGGGTGTCGGTGGGCGCCCCCTACGAGCGCCCGGCACTGCGGCGCGGGGACTGCGCCAGCCGCCGACTGCGGCAAGGACAGTGCCCGCCCGGAGGAGGCGGCCCGGAGGGGACACAGCGGGGAGGGGGGCGCCGGGCCGCCGCCGCTGCGTTCCGCACCGGGCAAAGGCGGGGTCCGGGTGGATGCTGCCACCGGCACGTGCCTGGGATAGGAAGAATGACTCACCCGGCAGGTCTTCCAGCCGTCCATCCAGGTCTCGGAGCTCAGGACCCTGGCACTGTGGCACTCACCTTTGCAGTACCCTACTGGTCTTCGGGAGGTCCAGATGAGCCTTCACGAAGTCCTTGGCTGGCCCAGCCCGCCCTGTGCGCTGTTTTCTGGGATTATTGGTTTTTCATCTCCAGCAGCGAAGCTGTGCTGTCATGTAACCCACTTTTTGCTGCAGCAACCTCATCCCTCAGACTAAACAGCCAGCTTGTCGAGAGGCTCACAGTTCTCAGGGCTATAATGTGCATTATACCAAACTACATGCACTGAAGAGGGCAAAAAAAAAAAAAAAGATTAAGTCCTAAGACACCTAGCAACTAATTATAAGGAAATAACTGAAGATATGCAAATAACATGCCCAGAACTCTTCAATTTATAGTAATAGTATTTACATTTTTAACATACTTTCTTTTTGTGTGCATTCAATTTATATATCTCAAATATAATTCATGCAATCTTTGAGCATCTAGTATTTGTTACACATTGTGCTAGATGCTGTGATGGAATACAAAAAAGAACTCATTTTGTCTTTAACATGGAATTTACCAGTAGGTGATATAAGGTAAGTATAGTACTATGTATTTCTAGCACTTTAAAACACAAAAGTGCCAGATGCTATTCTATACACCTTATATATTGTCATTAATTTTCATGCCATCCCACTGAATGAGTGTACTGTTAGTTTCAACATTTTGCCAGTATGAAACTGAGCACAGAGGTTAAACAACTTGCCTAAGGTTACATATACTGTGATGGAGGTAAGACTGAAATGCAGCTACTCTGACTGCAGACCTGAAGCTCCTAACCATTTTGCTGTACTGCCATTGAGAAACCATTAATATATGGAGTTCTAAGATTAGTACTTATTTCTCAGGGGCCACTATCCTTTTTTTGCTTGTTGGTGAACCTAACACCAAAGAGTAGACAGCTTCCCATAGTCTGGAGGGATCCCCTAACCTTCTTTAGAATAACATTTTAGCAACACTCCATAGATAGGGTTCTAAGAACTGTTTTTAGTCAGTGTTTTATTTCTAGGCTGTTTGAAAGGCATATAATGGAAAAGGAGGCTATAGTAATATCACCATATAAATCTCTGTTGGTTCATTCCTTCATTCCAAAAATGGGTGCTGTGCATTACACATACTGAGGCATACTGAGATGTGCTGAGAACTAGAAAAAGTGCAAATAAGAGTAAGATAGTACTTTCAAGAGCTATCATCTCGTGGAGTAGACAAGCACTGAAAGAGAACCATAATCACAATACAAAAGAGAAAATGTGTTGCGCTCATTAGAGGAATGAAATGCAATGGCCTGAGCTCATGGATTCAAGACCGGACTGGGCAACTTGGCTAGACCTCATCTCTAAAATAAATTTAAAAATTAACCAGGCGTGGTGGTGCATGCTTGTGGTTCCAGCTACCTGGAAGGCTGAGGCAGAGGGATCACCTGAGTCCAGCAGGTCAAGGCTAAAAAAAATGCAATGATGCTTCCAGGCAAGAGAGAGAGCTTACTTCATGAAGGGAGGTCCTTGGGTTAAGAAAAATGCTTAGTGACTATCTAACTTATTGTTTATGTTAAAATATTAAAAATGATATCAAAATGTATCAAATTATTACAAGCAGTTTTTCTCATGTTCAGAAGCGACAACTTTTACTGTAATGATTGGTCAGATTATGGAGAGGTTAGAAAGTACAGACTTTTTTGGAGGTGGTTTACTTTACGTAAGTAGGAGCCACAGAATAGAATGATGAAGTACAAAATAAGCTTTTCAAGGTCAAAGGTATAGCTAAAGAAAACCTGAGGAGTGAATAAGGTGGGTCCCGGGCAGCTGGGACTCTGACTAGACAAGGCCAAAAGGTTGCTGGAGAGTAGCTTGTGCTCTGCTGTCTTTGCAAGGTAGAACCTATGTTTTCAACTTTTTTGTGTGTGCATATTCTTAGTTATGGCACACATATTTCACAAATATTATAAGATAGTCTGAGTACAGATATTTGGTTCCATTATGCCCATAAGTTCTTGTCAAAAAGATTCACAAATATGGTTATCATATCCATGTCATTGTCTACAAAGTAGAGAATGTTGTATGTTTAATTAAAAAAATGTTAAGGAAGGGCAGAGGGGCTATTTGATAAAGGACTCTAAATTCTTCAATGTTTCAAATACAGTAGACAGTAGGGAGCCCCTATACATTTTTCAGCAGGGTAGTAGCATCCTAAGGACCACTCTAAGCATTTAGAAGTATTATGTGTTTGTTTGTTTTGAGTCGGGATCTCACTGTGTTGCCCAGGCTGGAGTGTAGTGACATGATCGTGGCTTACCACAGCCTTGACCTCCTGGGCTCAGACGTGATCTTTTCGCCTCAGCCTCCTGAGTAGCTGGGACCACAGGCACATGCCACCACGCCTGGCTAATTTTTCTATTTGCTGTAGAAACAAGACCGTGCTATGTTGTCCAGGTTGGTCTCAAACTCCTGGGCTCAAGCAACTCTCCCACCTTGGCCTCCCAAAATGCTGGAATCACAGAGGTGAAACACCATGCCAGCCAGTAGTATTATCTTTTAGATAAGGGACTGGGTGAGAGTATGTATAAACTTTTCTCAGTAGTTTAAACAAATTTTAAAAACATAAACATGAGAATGAGGGTAATTTCTCTTAGGCCTTAGAAAAAAAATTGTTGGAATGTTAAAGAGACTATGGGGTTAAAATCAGAATGCCACCAAACTGTTTTATTTTCATAACCTGATGGTGAGCTCACGTGGAGGATAATCGTGAAACATTTTTGCTTACAACACACACCTCTTGGGGCAATTGCTTAGCATGCAACTCCCGTGTCTGTGAATGGCTCCAGTGCGCAGGGACAAAGCCCCACTGGCCTCAGATTTAGGCCACTTACCCTTTGGCTGCTGCCAATTGATCCAGAGGTAGACACTCAGTTTAAATTGGTGCAGAGCTGGGTGTGGTGGTTTGCCTATAATCCCAGCACTTTGGAAGGCCAAGGTGATACGGTATGACAGTTTGGTGGCCCTATTTCAACTCCAGATGGAAGTCTATTAAGATCCCTTTGGTTGTAAGCAATGGAAACCCATAAGCTGGCCGAAGCATGAAAAGGATTGGAAGAAAAAAATAACCAAGATGTAAGAAGAGCAGGGACCCACCCAGCCTGAGGTCAGAACAGGGGTTTGAGGCCAGCCTGAGCAACATACCAATACTACATCTCTAAAAAATAAAAATAAAAACTTAAAAGTTAAAAAATTAGCTAGGTGTGGTGGCATGTGCCTGTAGACTTAGTTGCTTGAGAGACTGAGGTGGGAGGATTGCTCGAGCCCAGGAGATTAAGATTTCAATGCTATGATCACAACACTGCATTCCAGCCTGGGCAAGAGAGTGAGACTCCAACTCAAAAAAAAAAAAAAATAGTAGTCACTTTCAGGAACTTGAAACTGAGCCTGGGAATTGGTGGACCTACATTAGTGAGAATGTGTCCTGAATAGAAGACCCACTCACTGCTGCTGTTCTGACCTCAGAGCTGGGTGGGTCCCTGCTCTTCCTGCATCTTGCTTATTCTTTTCCTTCCAACCTTTTTTATGCTTCAGCCAGCTTATGGGTTTCCATTGCTTACAGCCAAAGGGATCTTAATAACCTTCTATCTAGAGTTGAAATAGGGCCACCAAACTGTACAAATGAAGAATCTGGCCGGTGTGGTGGCTCACGCCTGTATTCCCAGCACTTTGGGAAATGGAGGCAAGAGGATTGTCTGAGCCCAAGAGTTTGAGAGCAGCCTGGGCAACTTGGCAAGACCACATCACTATAATAAATAAAAAAAATTAGCCGCATGTGGTGGTGCATGCCTGTGGCTTCAGTTACTTGGAAGGCTGAGGCAGAAGGATCATCTGAGTCCAGCAGGTTGAGGCTGCAGTGGCCATGAGCGTGCCATGGCACTCCAGTCTGGGCAACAACAGAGTGAAACTGACTCAAACAAACAAACAAATGAAGAATATGGTACTAAATCGGAATCTCCTGGTGTGGTAAACAGCTGCAATAGTGACATCTAATCAGAGCTTGTATTTTCACTGCAACAATCCCTTAATATCTGTTCTGTCAAAGAAACACAAGCCCTGGGTTTCTTCATTATTAGAAATGACATTTAGAAATCTCGAATATGAGACTGCTATGGTAAAAAGCAAGGAATCAAAGCTTTCCTTAAGAGTTCAGTGTTGCCGGGCTCGGTGGCTCAGCCTGTAATCCCGCACTTTGGGAGGCTGAGGTGAGTGGATTGCCTGAGCCCGTGGTTTCGAGACCAGCCTGGGCAACTTGGCGAGACCCCATCTCTACAATAAATCAAAAAATTAGCCGGGCGTGGTAGCGCGCACCTATAGTTCCAGCTACTTGGAAGGCTGAGGCGGAAGGATCGCCGGAGCCCAGCAGGTCGAGGCTGCGGTGGCCGGCAGCGGCCACTGCACTCCAGTCTGGGCGACAGAGTGAGACTCCAACTCAAAAAAATAAAAGAGTTCAGTGTTTTCCATTTGTAAATCTCTCTTTATCCCGAGAAGTAAAGAATGTCTCTATATCCATTCATCCTCTCCTACTTTTCTTATGTCTGAGAGGATGAGAGAAACCTCTTTATGTAGATTGTCAACTCCTCCAACTGTGGCCTCGACGCTGCTTCCTTCAGCTTCTCTCTTTGTCATCATCCTGAACCCTAACTTCCCCCTTCCTTATTGAAATCTTTTTTTCAGCCTATAAATAGTTTCAACTCTCCTTTATTCTAAGAAACATCTCCAGTGACTCACTGTCCTAGTCCAACTAATGCCTAACCCCTTTCCTACTTAAAATAAAAACTTTGTTTAGAACAGTTTTATATTTGCAGAAAAATTGCAAGCATGGTAGAGTTCCCACAAACCCCACACCCAGTTTCTCATATTATTAACCTCTTAGATTAGTATGGTTCAGTTGTTACAATTAATGTACTGATATTGATACCTTATTATTAACTAAAGTCCATATTTTCTTTAGATTTCCTTATGCTTTCCCAATGTCCTTTTTCTACTCTGGGACCCCATCCAGGATACCACATTACATTTAATCATTATGTCTCTAGGCTCCTTTTGGCGATGATAGTTTCTCAGACTTTGTATTGATGACCTTGACAGTTTTTTAGGACTACCGGTCAGGTATTTTGTGAAAATGCTGCTCTTGGGATTTGTTTGATGTTTTTCTCATGATTAGTAGGGTTCATGGATTTTTTTTAGGAGAAAACTCACAATGGTTAAGTGCCATTTTCATCACATCATATCAAGCGTACATATTGTCAATATGACCTATCACTGTTGATGTTAACCTTGATTATCTGGTTGAGGTAGTGCTTCTTAAGTTTCTCCACTGTAAAGTTATTCTTCCCTCTCTTCTCTCCTTCTTTTACATACTGAATCTTTGGAAGGAAGTCAATATGCAAAGCTTAAACTTAAGGAGTAGTGGAGTTAGACTCCTTGAGGATGGAGTAGCTACGTAAATTATTTGGAATTCTTCTATGTGAGAAATTTGCCTCTTCCATTTTTTAAAATTTACTTTCAAAATATTTACATGCACCAGGGGTTCAAGACCAGCCTGGACAACTTGGTGAGACCTTGTCTCAACAATAAGTAAAAAAATTAGCTGGGCGTTCCTCAGCTGGTGAATGGATAAATTATGGTTCATTCATACAATGAAATACTATCCCCCATTAAAATGAAATGAACTACTGATATACACCATGTAGATGAATCTCATCTGTATTATGCTAAATGAAAGATGCCAGAATCAAAAGGTTCCACACTGTATTATTCCATTTCTATGACACTGTGGAAAAGGTAAAACAATAGGAACAAAAAATGGTTTAGCGATTGCCAAAAACTGTAAATGGGAAAGGAGTTGGGTACAAAGAAGCAGAAAAAAGAATTTTGAGAGTTATGATACTATTCTGCATCTTGATTTTGGTAGTGATTATGTGACTTAACACATTTATCAAAATTCATAGAATGTGTATCAAAACAGAGTGAATTTTACTGCATGTAATTTTTTTTCTTTTTGAGTCAGACTCTCACTCTGTTACCCAGGCTGGAGTGCAGTCACACACACTCATGGCCACCACAGCCTCGACCTGCTGGACTTAGGTGAACCTTCCATCTCAACCTTCCAAGTAGCTGGAACTACAGGTGTGCGTCACAATGCCCAGCTTATTTTTTGATTTATTGTAGAGACAAGATCTTACCAACTTGCCCAAGCTGGTCTTGAACCCCTGAGCTCAGGCAATCCTCTTGCCTTGGCCTCTCAAAGTGCTGGGATTACAGACTTGAGCCACCGTGCCCAGCCTATTTATTTAATTTTTAAAATTGACATATAATAATTGTACATCTTTATGGGGTACATGAGATGTTTTGAAACATATAATGTATGGTGATCAGATCAGGGTAATTAGCATATCCATCATTCAGACATTTATCATTTCTTTGTGTTGAGAACATTCAATATCCTCTTTCTAGCTATTTGAAACTACATAATATATTATGGTTAAATACAGTTATCCTACAATGTTATAAAACACTAGAACTTATTCCTTCTGTCTAGGTATAATTTTGCATCCTTTATAAATGGATTTTTATAGTGACTAATAATGTTGAAATTATTTTCCTTCTTGTGCTTATTTGCCATCCATGGATTTTTTTTTTTTTTTGGTTAAGTGTCTTTTCAAAACTTTTGCCCATTAAAAAAAAATTGGGGCCGAGCACAGTGGCCCACACCTATAATCCCAGCACTTTGGGAGGTGGCAGTGAGAGGACTGTCTGAGCCCAGGGATTCAAGAGCAACCTGGGCAACTTGGAGACACCTTGTCTCTACAATAGATCAAAAATTAGTTGGGCATGGTGGCGCATGCCTGCGGGTTCAGCTACTTGGAAGGTTGAGGTGGAAGGACTGCTCAAACCCAGCAGGTCGAGGCTACGTGGTGGCCGTGAGCATGCCACTGCACTCTGGCCTGGGTGACAGAGTAAGACTCCGACTCAAAAAAAAAAATTGAGTTGTTTATCTTCTTATCATTGAGTTTTGAGAACTCTTCCTATATCCCAGATACAATTTCTTTAATTCTTTTTTCATTTATGTGCTTTATAATTTTTTTCTTCCAATCTATAGCCTGTCTTTTCATTCTTTTGACAGTGACTTTTGCAGTACAAAGTTTTTAATTTGATGAAGTGCAATTTCTTAATTTTGTCTTTTATGTGCTGTGCTCTTGGTATCTTTGCCTAGCCCATGATCACAAAATATTTTGCTCTATGTTTGATAGAAAAGAAACTTATACCATAGTTTTTTTGTTTACACATAGGTCTATGATCCATTTTAAATTAATTTTTGCTACAGGTATGAGTTATAGATTGATATTCATTATGTTGTATATGGATGTCCAATTGTTTAGCACCTTTTATTTATTTATTTTGAGTTAGAGTCTCACTCTGTCGCCCAGACTGGAGTGCAGTGGCCACTCCTGGCCACCGCAGCCTCCACCTGCTGGGCTCCGGCGATCCTTCCGCCTCCGCCTTCCAAGTAGCTGGAACTACAGGCGCGTGCTACCACGCCCGGCTGATTTTTGATTTATTGTAGAGATGAGTTCTCACCAAGTTGCCCAGGCGGGTCTCGAACCCGTGGGCTCAGGCAATCCACTCACCTCAGCCTCCCAAGGCACGGAATTACAGGCTGAGCCACCGAGCCCGGCTGTTCTAGCACCTTTTGTTGAAAAGATTTTCTTATTTAAATGCCTCTATACTTTTGCCAGAAATAAATTGGCTATTATCACAGGTGTTTGCATATGTCCAAACTCATCAAATTGTGCACGTTAAATATGTACAGTTCTTTGTATATCAATTATGCTTCAGTTAAGTTCTTAAAAAATCAATTGGCTATTTTTGTGTGGGTTATTTCTAGAATTTCAATTCTGTTCTATTGATCTATGTCTCTATCCTCTTGCCCATACTACATTGTTATCTTCATTATTGGAGCTTTTTAGTAAGTCTTAGAATCAGGTAGTGTGCATCTCAAACTTTGTTCTTCTTGTTCACAATGGTTTTAGGTTTTCTAGTTCCTTATACATTTCAAAATTATATTGTTAATTTGCATTTAAAAATCCTATTGGCGTTTCAATTGAAATTGTGTTAAATCCTTAGATTAGTTTGGGAAAATTTGTTGTCTTAACACCAACTCTTACAATTCATGAACATGGTATATTTCTCCATTTATTTAGGTCTCCTCTGATTTCTTTTATTGGCCTTTTGTAGTTTTCTATGTATAGATCCAGCACATAGTTTGTGCTTTTACAATTTCAATTTCTTATTGTTCATTGCTAGTATACAGAAATACAATTGATTTTTGTATTTCCCTTGTTTCCTGTGACCTCGCTAAACTCACATATTAGTTCTATGAACTTTTTTTTTTTTTGAGTTGGAGTCTCACTCTGTCGCCCAGACTGGAGTGCAGTGGCCGCTCCCGGCCTCGACCTGCTGGGCTCAGGCGATCCTTCCGCCTCAGCCTTCCAAGTAGCTGGAATTAAGGCATGTGCTACTGCCCGGCTGATTTTTGATTTATTGTAGAGATGAGGTTTGCTGCAGGCGGGTCTCGAACGCGGGTCAGGAACACTCACTTTTTTTTTTTTTTTTCCGTTTTAATTATTATTTGCTAATTTCTATGTTTTTCTTATTTTTTTCTTTTCGGGATTTCCTAAGGATGTTGAATAGGAGTGACGAAAGCAGACATCCAATCTTAGGGGGAAGAGCATTCCATTTTTCATCACTAAGTATGATGTTAGCTGGAAACTTTTTTGTAGATCTATATAAGGTTAAGGGAGCCTGTAGGTGCTGAGCATTGCTTCCAGCCAACAGTCAGCAAGAGTCTAGGGCCTTTAGTCTTATAGCCACAAGAAAATGAAATCTGTCAACAATCTGAGTGAGCTTGAAAGTGGATTCTTCCTCACTTATATTAGCTTCCTATTGCTGCTGTAACAAATTACCCCAAACTTAGCAACCTAAAAACAACACAATTTTATTATTTTGCAATTCTAGGGTCAAAATCCAAAATGAGTCCTATGGGATAAAATCAAGGTGTTAGCAAGGCTGTATTCCTTCTGGAGGCTCTGGGGAAAAATTCATTCCTTGCCTTTTCCTGCTTCTGGAAGCCACTTGAATTATTTGGCTTATAGCCCCTTCCTCCGTCTTCAAAGCCAGCAATAGCTGATTGAATCTTTCTCATATCACGTCGCTCTGACTTCTCTCATTGTCACACCTTCTTCTCTGACTCTCCTATCTCTTTCTCTTATAGCGACACAGGGGATTATATTGGACCCACCATGTAATTTAGAATAATCTTCCCTTCTTAAGATCCTTAACTTAATCATATTTGCAAAGACCCTTATTGCTATGTAAGGTAACATAGCCACAAATTCTGGGATTAGAACACTGGCATCTTTGAGGGACCGTTATTCTGCCTGCCTCACTAGTCAAACCCCTATTTGAGAATACAGCCCAGCCAAACCTTGATTGTAGTCTATAAGACCCTAACATAGCACCCGTCTAAACCATGCGTGAACTCCTGACTCACAGAAGGTGTGGGATAATAAATTTGTTGTTTTAAGCCACTATGCTTATGATAATTTGTTAAGCAGCAATAGAAAAATATAATAGGAATACAACTGTTCATAATATTTCCTCACTACAAACTCTTAACATCTGTCCCACAGACCTTATTTCATTCATGATTGCCCCTAATTTCATTCCAGGTATCGGTAATTATTGTCTTTTTCTTTCTTAGTCTGGCTAGAGGTTTGTCAATTTATTGATCTTTTCAAAGAATCAGCTTTTGTTTTCATTGATTTTTCTCTATTGTTTTTCTGCTTATAATTTTATGAAACTCTGTTTTTACCTTTATTACTCTTTTCCTTATGTTTGCTTTGGGTTTGTTTGTTCTTCTCTTTTTAGTTTAAGGATAGAAGCTTACAGTTTTGGCCCAAGATCTTTATTTTCTTTTTTAAAAAATTGGTTTATAATTTATATATCATAAAATTTGCCTTTTTAAAAGTGTACAATTCAGCAGTTTTTAGTACAGTCATAGTGTTGGGCAATGAATACCATTATTTAATTTCAGAACATTCTTCTTTATTGATATAAACATCCTCAAGTGTTAATGTTTAATTTTCACTCAATTTAAAATATTTTCTCACTTTCCTGGAGACTTAGTCTCTGGAACATGGGTTTTTTAGTAGTGTCTTGTTTAGTTTCCAATTATTTTAGGTTTTTCACAGATATCTTTCACCATTGATTCCTATTTTACCAATTGTGGTCCAAGAACATATTCTGTATGAGTCCAAGTTTTTAAAATTCATAATGTTTATTTTATTGCCTAGAAATATGGTATATCTTGATGAATATTCCATGTGCATTTAAAAAGAATTTTGGCCGGGCTTGGTGGCTCAGCCTGTAATCCCATGCCTTTGGGAGGCTAAGGTGAGTGAATTGCCTGAGCCCGCGGGTTCGAGACCTGCCTGGGCAGTGAGACCTCATCTCTACAATAAATCAAAAAATCAGCCGGGCGTGGTAGCGTGCGCCTGTAATTCCGGCTATTCCGAAGGCGGAGGTGAAAGGATCGCCGGAGCCCAGCAGGTTGAGGCTGCAGTGGCTGGGAGCGGCCACTGCACTCCAGTCTGGGCGACCGAGTGAGACTCCAACTCAAAAAAATAAAATAAAATAAAATAAATAAAATAAAATAAAAAGAATTTTATTGGATGGAGTACTCTAGAAATGTTAATTAGGTTAAATTGGTCAGAGTGCTGTTCAGGTCTTCTATATCCTTAATGATTTTCTATTTAGTTGTTCTATTAATTACTGAGAAAAGTGTTTAAGTCTTCAAGTATACTTGTGGATTTGAGTTTTAGTAATAGCAGTTGTTGCTTTGTGTATTTTTATCTGTTAGGAACATATACCTTTAGGATTGTGACGCTATTTTTTGGGAATTAACTATCTTATCATTATATAATGTGGCTCTTTACTCCTGGTAATAGTCCTTATTCTGAAGTCTACTTTGTCTGATATTAATACAGCCACTCCAGGTTTCTTTTGATTAGAGTTTCCATTCTATATATGTTCCCATCTTTTAACTTGCAATCTATCTATACAGTTTGAGTATCTCATATTGGAAATGCTTGAGATTTCAGAATTTTTCAGATTTTGAAATACAGTCGTGTGTTGCTTAGCAATGGGGATAGTTTCTGAGAAGTGGATTGTTAGGTAATTCCATCATTATGCAAATATCATGGAGTGTGCTTACACAAATCTAGATGGTATAGCCCAGAATACACCTAGGCTATCTGACATAGCCTATTGCTGCTAGGCTACAAACCTGTACAGTAGGCTAGTGTACTGAATACTGTAGGCAGTGGTAGCACAATGGTATTTATGTATCTAAACATAGAAAAGGTAGAGTAAAAATACGGCATAAAAGATTAAAAATGGCATGGGGCACTGACCATGAATGGAGCTTGTGGGACTGGAAGTTGCTCTGGGTGAGTCAGTGAGTGAGTGGTGAGTGAATGTGAAGGCCTAGCACATTATATACACTACAGTGGACTTTATAAACCCTGTACACTTAGATTATTCTAAATTTATTTTAAAAATTATCTTCAAAATTAAGTTAAGCTTAACTTACTGCAACTGATTTTACCAACATTTCCTTTTTTTTTGAGTTAGTCTCACTCTGTCGCCTAGGCTGGAGTGCAGTGGCACACTCACGGCCACTGCAGCCTTGACCTGCTGGGCTCAGGTGATCCTTCTGTCCCAGCCTTCCAAGCAGCTTAAACTACAGGCACATGCCACCATGCCCAGCTAATTTTTTGATTTATTGTAGAGACAAGGTCTCGCCAAGTTGCCCAGGCTGATCTCAAACCCCTGGACTCAGGCAATCCTCTCGCCTCAGCCTTCCAAAGTGCTGGGATTACGGGCTTGAGCCACCATGTCCAGCCTAACATTTCTATTTTCTTTTTTTTTTTTTTTTTGAGTTGGAGTCTCACTCTGTCGCCCAGACTGGAGTGCAGGGGCCGCTCCCGGCCACCGCAGCCTTGACCTGCTGGGCTCTGGCGATCCTTCAGCCTCAGCCTTCCAAGTAGCCAGAATTACAGGCATGCGCTACCACGCCCAGCTGATTTTTTGATTTATTGTAGAGATGCGGTCTCGCTGCCCAGGCGGGTCTCGAACCCATGGGCTCAGGCAATCCACTCACCTCAGCCTCCCAAAGGCGCGGGATTACAGGCTGAGCCACCGAGCCCAGCTACATTTCCATTTTTTAAATATTCTTTGACTCATTTGTAGTAACATTTAACTTAAAACACAAATACATTGTATAGCTGTACAAAAATACTGCCTTTCTTTATATCCTTGCTCTATAAACATTTTTCAATTTTTAACATTAAATTAAAAAAATTTTTTTTTCTTAAAAACTAAGACACAGACATGCCCACATTAGCCTAGGCCCACACAGAGTCAGGATCATCAATATCACTGTCTTCCACCTCCACTTCTTGCCCCACTGGGAGGTCTTCAGGGGCAATAACACTCAGGGAGCTATTACCTCCTTTGATAAAAATGCCTTTTCCTGGAATATCTGTTAAGGACTTGCCTGAGGCTATTTAGCAGTTAATTTTTTTTTTACAAGTAGAAGGAGTATACTCTAAAATAATGTAAATACATAAGCCAGTAACTAATTTATTATCATTATCAAGTATGTACTGTACATAATTGTATGTGCTATACCTTTATACATCTGGCAGCACAATAGGTTTTTTACACCAGTATCACCACAAACACATGAGTAATGTATTGCACTAAGACGTTACAATGGCTATGATGTCAATAGGTGAAAGGAATTTTTCAGTTGTTATAATTTTATGGGACCATTATCGTGTACTGTGTGTTGTTGACCAGAATGCCATTTAGGCAGCACATGACTGTAAATAAAATCTAAGAGAAGGTCATTGGCTTAAATGACTTGTCATGTGCCCATTACTGGGACGACCACTGTGGGCAGAAGGATGAGACTCTACAATTGGCTAGGTGTGGCTCTCCAGCCCATCCTGTGACCAGGAAGTACAGCATTGTAATTGACAGCTGAATGAAAACCACATGGAATGCAGTGGGGAAAGTTCTCTACAGGAGAGGGTTGCTGTTAGTAGTAGAAGAGGGGAAAGAAATTGATGGGCAGATTTTAAAAAAACGAATGTCCTGTTCTCACTCATAAGTGGACCCTGAACATTTACCATAATACTATAAGAAAGGGATTGGCAGTAGTGGAATACTGCTGGGGTAGGGGGTGCGAGGGACACAACATCAATAAGGGTACCTGATCTCAAACCAGGCAAAGTGGGGACCAGGGGAGGCCCAAACTTTACCTGTATGATGACCACTTGTATACCTAATCATAAATTGTACCCCACATCTTTAAAATAAAAAAATAGAAAAAGAAACAAAAACAAACAAACAAACAAAAAACTCAAATGTCCATTCTACCTTCTCAACTGAACCACTTTTGTTCTTAGGATCCAGGAACTTTTGATTTCTCTTTGTTTAATTTCTCTCCCTCATCCATCAGAGCAAGTTAATTACTAATTTCTTTTAAATGTTTTCAACTTCCTCTTCCAACTGTCATCACCCTAGTCTGGTTCGTCATGACCTCACACACTGCCTGTGTCAATAAATTCCCAAATTGTCCTCCCCGTTTTGTCCCTTCCATTTTGTAGCTGAATGCAACTTTTTAAGTCACCAACTTCATCATCATTATCATAAAGATGACATCAAACATTTATTTGGCTTTTGTGTACTTTTTTTTTTTTTGAGTTGGAGTCTCACTCTGTCGCCCAGACTGGAGTGCAGTGGCACACTTCTGGCCACTGCAGCCTCCACCTGCTGGGCTCTAGTTATCCTTCTGCCTCAGCCTTCCAAGTAGCCGAAACTACAGGCGTGCGCTACCATGTCCGGCTAATTTTTGATTTATTGTAGAGACGAGGTCTCGCCAAGTTGCCCAGGTAAGCTTTGGCAATCCACTCACCTCGACCTCCCAAAGTGCTGGGATTATAGGCTGAGCCACTGAGCCCGGCCTTTTGTGTACTTTTTAAGGTACTTTCATATATTGTCAAAGGATAACCTGTGTGGAAGTATAATTCTTGATACATAATATATTGACTTTTATTAGATTCATCCAAAATTGTGTCTATAAACTTGTAAAACAGCAAATTCACATCTTTGAATGGGTTTGGAAATGGGTATGAAATCCTTCTTAGGAAAAAAAACCTGTCTTATAAGCCAATAGTTGAAACTTCTAAACAGAAAATATAGAAAAAGTCTGTTTCTATCAGACTTGACCATGAACGTGCTAAAATGTTAAGGAGATAGCTGGTCTCTAAAGAAAATGCACTCTTGCTAAAAGACACAATCAAAGGTCTCACTGAACTATAACTATGCCTGCCAAGGAGGCATTTTGGGCTCCTTGTGTCCAGGGACCAGCCTGAGAGGAGTTACCATATGGGCAGAGGTAATACAGGACTGATGAGCTTCAGTGTCATAGAGGCCATAATAATTGTAACAACCTTCAAGGTCTGAGGGGCAGCCAAGGAGCTTGAGCTCCAGGGAGCTGTGGAGATGGTGATAGAGCATGATATCTCTTAGAGAAAAATAGGTAACAACACCATGGCAAATATATACTGTAATGACTACCCTAGTTTTTTCCCCAATGGGACCTGTGATTATTTACTTGGGTGATTGTACACTGGATAAGGGAAAATACTCAGACATTTTGAGGACTACTAGACACACATCTGAGTTGACCTTGATACTTGGAGACCCAAAGCATCATCATAGTTCTAATAGAACAGGAAATCTATGGGGATCAGGTAATAAATGAAGTTCTGGCTAAAGACTGGCTCAAGTAGACCTGCTGGGTCTGTGGATGCATCCATTTTCCCTATTCCTGACTGCACTGATATACTTGGATATTAGAGTGACTCTCATATTGGGTTCTTAGCCTGTGGGGTAAAAGATATCATAGTGAGGAAGGCCAAGTAGAAACCTTGAAATTGTCCCCTCACCTTCTTTTCTCTCCCAGTCGAGACAGTAAATAAAAAAATATATCTTCCCTAGCAAGCAGACTCAGAGAAAACAAAAACAATTCTTCCTAAACATCAAAAACAAAAGCAATATCACATTTCTGGATGGATCCTGAAGAATGCCTGAAGACTATTTCAGGCTTAAACATGCAGTAGCCTCAATCATAGTTACTGTTCCAGATATGGTCTAATTGCTAGAGCAGATCAATAAGTCTTCAAGAACACAGTATGTAAAGAATCTTTTCAGTTCCAGTCACTAAAGAGGATCAGAAGCACTTTGTATTCATATGGGATGACCAACAATATTTATTCACAGTTTGCCCTCAGGGTTATGTTAGCTTTCCTGCACTCTGTCATAATATAGTTTGATGAGTTCTGGAACAACTGTACATCTCACAGAACCACCATACTGATCCAATTCATGCAATGCGCTCCAGAAGGTGGGAGATACCCCTACAAAGATTCATGAACCAGCCACTTGAGTGAAGTTTTTAGTTGTCCAATGGTTAGAAGTTTGTTGCAATAGCTCTCCAAAGTAAAACACAAATTTCACCTTGTATATTCCCTTTCATAAAGATGGAAGCACAGTACAACTAGACAGACCTTTTTGGGATCTGAAAGCAACACATTCTACACCTAGGAACATTGCTCTGACAAATATACTGGGTGACGTTAAAGGCTTTCAGTTTTGAATGGGATTTGGAAAAGAAAAGGGCTCTAGAGGCCACTGCACTCCAGTATGGGCGACAGAGTGAGACTCCAACTCAAAAAAAAAAAAAAAAAAAAGAAAAGAAAAGGGCTCTGCATTAGATTTAGGCTGTGGGGCAAGCAGTCCTGCAAAAAGGATTTGGAGAACCCCATAGTGTTGAAAATGTCAGTGGTAGAAAAAGAAGCAGTATGAAGCTGTTAAGCTACTGAGGGTGAATCACAATGCAGGCCCAGGAATTTTGGCTATTGTTGCTTCTGAATGTTCAATATATCAGCAATAAAGACCTGTGCTGGGCCCCTGATGTGGCACTATTCTTTTTTTTTTTTTGAGTTGAGTCTCATTTTGTCGTCCAGGCTGGAGTGTCGTGGCACACTCACGGCCACCCCAGGGTCAACCTGCTAGGCTCCGGCAATCCTACTGCCTCAGCTTTACAAGTAGCTGGAACTACAGGTGCATACTACCATGCCCAGCTAATTGTTTATTTATTGTAGAGATGAGGTCTCGCCAAGTTGCCTGGGCGGGTCTCAAATCCACAGGCTCAGGCAATCCATTCGCCTCGGCCTCCCAAAATGCTGGAATTACAGGTTGAGCCACCGATCCTGGCCAATGTGGCACTATTCTTTAGGGAAACCATCTAATTAGTGGCAGGAAAACTATACTGCCATCTCTCATACTGGAAGAGTGCTGTGGTCTGAATGTGTTTCTCCAAAATATGTTGAAATCCTGACTCCAAGGTGATGGCATTAATAGGTAGAGTCTTTGGGAGGTCTTAGACATGAGGGTAGAGTCCTAATAAATGAAAATAATACTCTTATAAAATAGGTGCCTTCCACTATGTGAGGTTACAGTCAGAAGACATTTGTCTATGAAGGAAGAGGATCTTCATCAGATATTGAATCTGCTGGTGCCTTGAACTTGGACTTCCAAGCCTCCAGAAGTGTAAGAAATAAATATATGTTGTCTGTAAGCTACCCAGTTTATGGTATTTTGTTATAGCGGAACAGACTAAGACTAGGGGCCAGTGGTTCACTCTCAGAGAGATAGATGATTTATTATGGTTATGTCTTTGCTACCTACAGTGCCTCAGCCAGCGTCACTATTCGGGGGCTTATGGAATGCCTGATCTACAAGCATAGAATCCCACACAGCATAGCATCTACACATGAGAACTACTTCACATGAGACCCACTTCACAGTGAAGGAAGTGTGGCGTGGACCCGTAATCACATTGACTATTGGCCATGTCACACACAGCTAGGCTCAGAAAATGCTAGAATAGCCTTTTAAAGGCAAAGCTAAAGTAGCAGTTGGTAGCAACACTGAAAGAATGGGACATGTCCTTCAGGCTGCAGTATAGAGATGTAGGCCTTTATATGGTGTTAGGTCCCCAACAGGAAGAATACAAGGGTCTGGGAACCAAGGGTGAAAACAGGAGTAACGCCCCTTACCATTACTCCCAATGACCCACTGGAGGATTCTGTACTTCTTTGTCAGAAGCAGTTGTGATGTGGGGAGCGGATGAGCACTGTCACTGTAGCAGGCCTTGAGTAAAGGCCCCAAGCGAAGGCAAGGTCTCGCTTAATGGCCCCAGGCTCGTAGGCAAGGTCTCGCTTGGTAGCTCTGCATCCTAGCCAAAGGCAGGGGATGCAGCCTGCTACACGAAAGGGTGTCCCAGATGCCCACACATCCGGGTGCACACAGTACAGATAAAGCCTTAGCTACAACAAGATAACCGCGGAACAGCTCGCCTTTAGGTAGCAACAAAATTCCATTATAGCTCCCTCACAGACCTTGAATCTCTTCCAACTTTCTTTGTGCTTGATTATAAAATAAACATGCTGAGCTAGTTCGGGGCCATTTCTCCTCCAACAGAGGAAAGTGTCCCACCTGGCCCCAGCTTTTCTTTATGTCTTTGTGTCTGTGTCTTTCTTAATCTCTCGCCGCTCTCTTTTGGGACCCTCAAGGCAGCCACGTGGGCCGCGGCATCTGGCGCCCATACAGGGACTTGAGCACGAGAGTACTCCTAATCTCAGGCGAAGAGATGCTGTGAGAGAGGTGCGCACCAAAAAATAAGGGAAGGTAAGGGGCGGATTTAGTTTCAGCTGGGTGTAAAACATGGGTAACTGTGGCTCCCAAGAGAGGAGTCTGTTATGTCCAAGTGTTAAAATCTATGCTTCAGGTGAGAGGCTGCCTGGTTAAAATTCTCGGTTAGAGGAATTTTTAAGCTTTGTGGAGGAAACATGCCCCTGGTTCCCTGTTCAAGGGACAGTTAATTTGGATACTTGGAACAAGGTCGGTAAACAACTTGGGGGCTAAATTCCCCCCAAGCCTTGTTCATGACCATGCTAGCCATTGTTGCTTGCCAGGTTGGTGGAACAAGGGGAAATCCTTATTGGACTTATTTCCCGGACTCTCCCATTCTCCAGCCTGCCTCTTGGGCTGGTGGATCCATCCCTTTCTTTACCAACAATACCCATATATTGGGAGGACAGTCTGATAAACATATTACTGCTGACCATAGTATAAATTTTAACTTCACAGGGGCTAATAATAGCCCTCCTATTTGCCTTTCTAACACCCCTAAGTTGGATTTTCTTAAGATGAGTCAAGAAAATAAAACCTTCTATGGGGCTACACAAATAGCCAATATTTTGGGCCCCTGGAACATAATAAAATATCTACAAACTATATCTAAGTGGGGGTTTCCTAATTCTACTTATAATGTCTCCCAGGCTTACCCCAATATCCCATACTGCCTTAATAGCATAGGGATAGAGCTTGAAAATTTTCCCAAATGGATAGAATGTGCCACTCCTGTGCTTACGGTCCTAAACCTTATGGAAACCCCCCTCTTAATCTATGATTGGTCTCACAGACTGGACCCCTCTCATCCTAACCATGACCTCATTTCCCCTGGGGATTTTGCTGGCAACATCCTTACTACTTCCCAAGGTGACATCCAAAAGGAACTGTGGCAGCTTGCCACCTCCCTTAATTTTGTTAACTTTACTAGTGGGTCATTGGTCAATTTGATAGAAAGCTGTGGTTCAACCACCCCCTGCTATAGGGTCCGGGCCTGTGTCCAACCTCCTTAAGTCCTTTAAACAGGCTTTGTTAATATCACCCCAGTAGATAATCATTATGCCTTACAATGTAACTCTTGCAATCCTACAAATTGTGTCACCCGCCATAATGCGGGACACAATATCCTGGTTTTACACCAGCCCCCCTGAATTATGATTCCTACTAATATATCAGGCCCTTGGTACGATGATGCAGGACTGCAGGTACACCACCAACTTGCTTCCCGGCCTCATAAGGCTTGTTGGATTGATAATTTTTGGATTCGTGACCTTAATTTCAGTCATCGCTTCTGTAGTGACTGCCATTGCTGCATTGTCTCAATCCATCCAAAATGCCAAATTCGTCAATGCTCTGGCTCAAAATACCTCCAAGGTCCTACAACAGCAAGTATCCATAGACTTAACATTGAAAACAAAATTAAATGCCTTGGAGGCTGTAGTCATTGGATTGGGAAACAGCATAAAAATGAAACGACTACGATGCCATGCGGTATACAATTGGGTTTGTGTTACTTGTGTTTCTTATAATAGCAGCCTTTGGAATTGGGATTTAGTTAAAAAAAAAATCTCCAAGGCATATGGAGTCACAATAACATCAGCATAGACCTGCTGTAGCGCCACCACAATATTCTGTACATCCAGAATAGCCAAGATCCTATCGTACAACCTGCCCAAATAGCACAAAATCTTCTTAATGATCTCAAGGGATTCAATCCCTTTAATATGCTGCTTGGTATATTCTGAGTTTTTTCATATTTGCTCCAATCCTTTGTTTGTTGTTTGTTTTGTTTGTTTGTTTGTTTGAATTGGAGTCTCACTCCATCGCTGGACTGGAGTGCAGTGGCCACTCCCAGCCACCGCAGCCTCAACCTCTGGGCTCCGGCGATCCTTCCACCTCAGCCTTCCAAGTAGCCGGAATTACAGGCACGCGCTACCATGCCCGGCTGATTTTTTTTTTTATTATTATTTATTGTAGAGATGAGGTCTCGCCAAGTTGCCCAGGCGGGTCTCGAACCCTCAGGCTCAGGCAATTCACTCACCTCAGCCTCCCAAAGCACAGGATTACAGGCTGAGCCACTGAGTCCGGCTCTTTTTTATTTTCTAAATGCAGGAGATGGATGGCTACTGCAGTGGCTCTGAATTGGTGTTGGAGGATTCCATATCCTACTGGCAAAAAAACAAAGGAAACCGGCTCGGTGGCTCAGTCTGTAATCCCGCGCTTTGGAAGGCTGAGGTGAGTGGATTGCCTGAGTCCGCGGGTTCGAGACCCGCCTGGGCAACTTGGCAGGACCTCTTCTCTACAATAAATCAAAAATTAGCCGGGCGTGGTAGCGCGCGCCTGTAGTTCCAGCTACTTGGAAGGTGGAGGCGGAAGGATCGCGGGAGCCCAGCAGGTTGAGGCTGCGGTGGCCGGGAGCGGCCAATGCACTCCAGTCTGGGCGACAGAGTGAGACTCCAACTCAAAAAAAGAGAGAAAGAAAATAAAAAGGGGGGGATGTCGGGAGCGGATGTGATGTAGGGAGCAGATGAGCACTGTCCCTGTAGCAGACCTTGAGTAAAGACCCCAGGTGAAGGCAAGGTCTCGCTAAATGGCCCCAAGCTCGTAGGCAAGGTCTCGCTTGGTAGCTCTGCATCCTAGCCAAAGGCAGGGGATGCAGCCTGCTACACGAAAGGGTGTCCCAGATGCCCACACATCCGGGTGCACACAGTACAGATAAAGCCTTAGCTACAACAAGATAACCGCGGAACAGCTCGCCTTTAGGTAGCAACAAAATTCCATTATAGCTCCCTCACAGACCTTGAATCTCTTCCAACTTTCTTTGTGCTTGATTATAAAATAAACATGCTGAGCTAGTTCGGGGCCATTTCTCCTCCATCAGAGGAAAGTGTCCCACCTGGCCCCAGCTTTTCTTTATGTCTTTGTGTCTGTGTCTTTCTTAATCTCTTGCCCCTCTCTCTAGGGACCCTGAAAGTAGCCACGTGGGCCATGGCACTTCTCATTCCTGCAACTCTGAGCTCTGCAGAGTTGGAAGTCCTAGTCTCCAAATAATGTGCACTCATACCAGGGGACACAGTCAAGGGCCCCACTGAACTATAAGCTATGCCTGCCACCAAGGATTTGGGGCTCCTTGTGTCCAGGGATCAGCCTGAGAGGAGTCACCATGTTGGCAGAGGTAATTTACCTTGATCAGCAGGAGGAGGCAAGGCTGCTTTTATATACAGTGGGGCCAGGAAAGGAGCATGTGTGAAATCTAAGTGATATGGTTGGGCATCTCCTGGTATTCTCCCGCCCTCTTGAATAGACACATATAGCAACTCCAGCTTGAGAAGGATGTGATTAATGACAGTATGATTATCAGACCCCTCAGGAATGAATGCTGGGTCACACCATTAAGTAAGTCACCCAGACCTGCCAAGGTGATAAATAACAGTGAGGGGAATTTAGAATGGAGAAGAGAGTATAAGTTGCAGACCTGATATCAACAGCAGTGAGTTCCACTGACTCAGCCCTTATAAATTTACCTTTAGGAATAGAGGTCTGTGGGATTGAAATCTAGCCACATGGACTTTGATGAATAGAGTTGCTCCCTAAGCCTTGAGGAGAAGTAGATGTGTGGGACCATGAGGATGTGCCTCTCTGATCTCCTACCATAGGGAGTGCAATTGAGTGATGTCGCTAGATGCTGTGTTTTGAATACATGACTGCATTTGCTCTGAGGCCATGCTTCTCACACTCTGCTTCCAACTAGTGGTGGCACATAGCAGGGATATCGTGTCAGCTCCATTCTTGTGAGGACATAGGACTCCTCTCACAGACTGAGGATTCTACATAGCAGTCTAAGGCTTGTCCTGTTCAACTTTCCTTCTTTTTCTCTCTTCTTACAGGGATCAGGTGTGCATTACTGTCTGACAGCTCTCAGCGACCTCCTGCTCTTTCTCCATTGTCTTTTGCAAGCATTTCCTCCCATTTCTTGCAAGTCTAATCTGATTTTGGCCTCTACTACTTGGAGAACCTGAACTAACACAAGCAGTCATAAATTTATCCATTTAATAGATGAGAACACCATGCTTCAGAGAAGTTGCACGAGGCTATGTAGCCAGTAAGTGTCAGAGTCATGATTTGAATCTGGGATTATCTGGCTTCAAAGTCCATGTGGCTAGATTTCAAATTCCTGTTTTCCTGCTTCTGCAGCTCCTGTTTGTTTTATATTCCCTTACTTTCTTGGAAAGGCTTTTGAATATCCTAGTCTGTCTCTGCCCTGGCAAGGCAAGAGGAATTTGTATTTTTTATTTTTTTAGAGTTGTGGGGTGCACGTGGGGATTTACTACATAAATTACTTGCACGTGGGGATTTACTACATAAATTACTTGCATGCAGGTGAAGTTTGGGCTTCTAGCTGGCCCTCTCCCCGCCCCAGTAGTCGACCTGGTACCCAGTGTGTTGCCACATGCCCCTCTCCCTCCGTCCCACCCCTTTTGACCCAGCCTTGTGCTAGTGTGACCAGTGATCAGTGCCCACTTATGAAGGAGAACATACGGTATTCAGTTCTTTGTCTCTGTGATACTTCACTTAGCATAATGGTCTCCAGCTGCATCCAAGCTGCTGCAAAGGCCATGATTTTGTGTAAGAAGAGTTTTGTGTTTTGTTTTTTTTAACTACATTTGTAACAGACTATGAGAGAAAGAACTTTATACTCCTGGGGTAGGCCTCAGCTATTGAGGTCAGAGAGTCTCCAGGGGAAGGAGAAACTCAAGGGACAGAGTTGGGGCTGCTTTGTTGAGCTTCTCCTCACTCTCTGGAGAATTTTGCTTTATAGGAGAAACCATATGCCATTATACCCATCATCTAATTTGAACATGCTCCTCCTTCATGCAAAATCTATGCTTTTGTAAGTTTTCCTCTTCTTAATCAAACAAAACACAAAATTTCTTTTTTCTTTCTTTTTTTTTTTTTGAGTTGGAGTCTTACTCTGTCACCCAGGCTGGTGGGCAGTGACATGCTCTCGGCTACCGCAGCCACCACCTGCTGGGCTCAGGTGATCCTTCTGCCTCAGTCTTCCAAGTATCTGGACTTACAGGCACGCACCACAATGCCCGGCTAATTTTTTGATTTATTGTAGAGATGAGGTCTCGCCAAGTTGCCCAGACTGCTCTCAAACCTGTGGGCTCAGGCAATCCTCCCACCTCAGTCTCCCAAAGTGCTGGGATTATAGGTGTGAGCCACCGTGCCCAGCCTAAAACACAAAAATTTCTAAGGTTGACACTGGATTGAAAAATCAAGGACTGTAGATTTTATGGCCCAGTTACTGTGTCTGTGGGATTTATTTACTTTTCCTGAAAGTACATTGCCCTCACCACATTGCCCTCAAGGAAATACTGCTCTTTTAACATTCGGATTCTCATGTGGACACAGGGCTTTTGTTAGATTCTCTATTAAAAACTGGAATATCTGATTGAGACATTGGCAAAGGATAACAAAAGGGAATCCAGCCTACAGTGAGCCATGAATCTATTTTAGGCAGTATGACTTGCAAGTCAGAGCTTTATTTCCAGAATCTTCATGATCCTTTCCACCCCTGGGCAGGTTTACCTAAGTTCTTCCCTCCTTGGCCTAACAAGGAGGCTCTTGTTGGCCTCCATTAGGTGAAAAATCACTTCCTTTTATATCAAGTGAGGCTAGACAGTTTTCTGCCTTACTGTTGCAACTTCTGTTTCTTTTTTGAGGACCTTGTTTACCCTAGATGTTTGGCACAGGAATCACTTCACCCCATTGCTTAGATTCTATCCCTTACCAGTAGGGATGCAGCTTCCACAGTGTCCCTGAATCATAATTTAGCCTCATCCTCCATCTTCTCCATCATCATCATTCTCCTTCTTGGAGTTGGAGTCTCACTCCGTCGCCCAGGCTGGAGTGCAGTGGCACACTCACAGCCACCCCAGCATCGACTTGCTGGGCTCTAGCGATCCTTCCACCTCAGCCTTCCAAGTAGCCGAAACTACAGGCATGCTCTACCACGCCCGGCTAATTTTTGATTTATTGTAGAGGTGAGATCTTACCAAGTTGCCCAGGTTGGTCTCAAACCCATGGACTCAGGCAATCCACTCGCCTTGGCCTCCCGAAGTGCTGGGATTGCAGGCTGAGCCACTGAGCCCGGCCCATCATCATTCTTATCTCTACAGGATATTCTCACATTCTCATCAGCACACAAACATGCTGTGAGGTACCATCTTAAGAAAAAACGGCAACAACAACACACTCCCTTTATTCCACAATCCCTTTCAGTTTATGGCTCTTTTGTCTGTTATCCTTTCTAGCAAAACTCATTTGTATGCTAGTTGTCTCCATTGCCTCTCTTCTCATTCTCTCTTGAACTCACCACATCAATTAGACATTCATTCCTACCACTCCACTGAAAATGCCCTTATGGAGATCTCCAATAGCCTTCAAGTTATGAAATCCAACATTCGATTCTCAATCCACATGTTACATGTCCTCTAGGCAACATTAACATTGTTGATCACTTACCTCAATAAACAATCTTTACTTGATTTGGATACATCGCATTCCCCTGGTTTTCAGCCTATATTATGAACTGCTCCTTCTTATATTTCTTATCTCTAACTGTTGACTCAGGGCTCAGACATTTCCTCTACCTATATTCACACCCTGCCAGGGGTTGGCAAACTACTTCTCTAAAGGGTCAGTGAGTAAATTACTTCTGTAACTGTCCAGAGAGTAAATATTTTCTGTCTTATGGGCCATTTGATTTCTGTTGCAACTACTCAAGAAGCTATAGACAGTACAGAAATGAATGTTGAATTGATCATTGTCATGATTGCTACATTTATTCAGCACCTACTAAATGCCTTACATTGGCAAATAAATAATAATTTGCCAACCTACTATTTTACCATAGTTACCTGAGCACTATTGGAACTCCACAGGAAGAAAACTTCCCTTCCTGTGTTAGATAGTTCTGTTTTGAAAGGTCTGTGTACTTCTCCAGGCCCTTGTACTCAATTTTGTTTGAAAGTCAGGGATTCTGACCAGTGGTGGCTCAGCCTGTACTGCACTTTGGGAGGCCAAGGCGGGTGGATTGCCCGAGTCCGCAGGTTCAAGACTAGCCCGGGCAAATTGGTGAGACCTCTTCTTTACAATTAAAAAAAAATTAGCCAGGCATGGTAACATGTGCCTGTAGTTCCAACTACTTGGAAGACTGAGGTGGAAGGATTGCCGGAGCCCAGCAGGTAGACACTGGGGTGGCCATAAGTGTGCCACTGCCCTCCAGCCTGGGCAACAGAGTGACTCTAACTCAAAAAAAAAAAAAGAAAGAAAGAAAAAAGAAAGAAATTCAGGGATTCTGAAAGGCTCAGAGCTCAAGAAGACCTCTTTTATTGCAATTAATATCAGCATCCAGCCTTTGCCAATCACCTGAAAGTAGGAAGTGTGGGCTGGATGGTATGAGTGTGGCAGGGGAGTGCTCAGCAGCTGGGAGAAAGAGGAACAGATTCTCAGTAGGGTCTGAGAAAGAGGAAGGTTATTTTATCTATTGAGATGGGGTGATTAAACTCTCAAAGTGAATTTTGAGAGACAGCTGCACACAGAATAGAGATAGTGATTAGAACTAATTACTGTTGTTGTAGATGTTTTGCATCTCTACAGCACTCTATATTTACAAAGAATTTTGTAATCACTTATTAACTGTCCCCCGCCACAGCCTTGTGACATTACCACATGTTTGTATTTGTTTCCTAGGAAGAGTCTGAGCTGCTGTGGCCACACACTAGGATTGAGGAATAAAAGTCCTCATTACAGCACTTTTACTCCCTGTGTGATTTTGGGAATTCAAATAATGAGAACTTGAACATTGTCTTACTCTATAATTTTACTATGAAGAATAACTAATGAAGACGGCTCAGTCTTTTGCTAAATTAAAAAAGATATATGTAAGTACCTAATAATAATACTAATTCTCCAAACTTCAGTTTCCTCTAGGTTTTTTAGAAATAAAATTTATAATACATCTGTGTCATAGAATTTTTTTCATGTCAAAAGCTTAGCATAGTGACTAGCTTATTCACTTGATAAATGCTTAATAAATGTTAGCCATTATTAATACCATAAGAAAATCTGTGTAAATACATTTATTCTCATTGTCTCCATTTGATTGCTTTAGTGTTCCTGATTTTGAATAAAGATACATTCAGATGTTTATTAACTTATTGAGCAATATTTATTTATCAGGCTTTGTTCTTGGAGCTAGGGATACAGCGATGAACAAAAAAGAAGTTCCTTAGCAGAGTGTGGTAGATTTCTTACTCTCATGAAGCCTACATTCTGGGGTGGGGGTGGGAAACCCATGTTATCGTGGTGGAGGAGCTTATAATTTAGTGGGAGTTAGGCTGGGGCAGAGGAAAGGGAAGAGGTAATTATGGTATATTAAGGAATGTGTGTACAATTTTTTCTGACTTTTTATATAAGGATAGTATTTTGTTATAGCAATAGGTAAGTATATATTTATCAATTATTCATTTGATATAAAATTGTTTAAGCATATACTTAAAGTATACAGCTACTGGGAGTCTGCCCATTTGCCCCCTGCAGAACCTCACGGCTGGGAGATATCAAAATCCAATCCCCATTTTCTTTTTTTTTGAGTTGGAGTCTCACTCTGTCACCCAGACTGGAGCGCAGTGGCTGCTCCCGGCCACCACAGCCTTGACCTGCTGGGCTCCGGCGATCTTTCCGCCTTAGCCTTCCGAGTAGCCGGAATTACAGGGATGCGCTACCACGCCTGGCTGATTTTTTGATTTATTGTAGAGATGAGGTCTCGCCAAGTTGCCCAGGCGGGTCTCGAACCCGCGGGCTCAGGCAATCCACTCACCTCAGCCTCCCAAGGCGCGGGATTACAGGCTGAGCCACTGAGCCCAGCTTCAGTCCCCATTTTCTTTTTCTTCTTTTTTTCTTTTTTTTTGAGTTGGAGTCTCACTCTGTCGCCCAGACTGGAGTGCAGTCCAGCCACCGCAGCCTCGACCTGCTGGGCTCCAGCGATCCTTCTGCCTCAGCCTTCCAAGTAGCTGGAACTACAGGCGCGCGCTACCACACCTGGCTAATTTTTGATTTTATGTAGAGATGAGGTCTCACCAAGTTGCCCAGGCGGGTCATGAACCCGCGGGCTCAGGCAATCCACTCACCTCAGCCTTCCAAAGTGCTGGGATCACAGGCTGAGCCACTGAGCCTGGCTCAATTCCCATTTTCATGCTTGAACCTCTTACAACATCCCCTGGAGCTCTTGCTGCTTCGGCATGGGAATAATAGACTCAGTTTCATGACATTTGGGCATGGCTTGGCATTGCAAACAGTATTCTGAACTCCTTTATCCCAGGGTCTGCTTTGAAGGGATGAAGTAAAGGAGGGGAATATGGACCATGCTGAAAAAGGCAGGTAACTAAGAAAAGACATCTTCCATAGTGGGAGAACTTCAACATCCCATCAACAGCTATACACAGATCATTGAGGCAGAAAACTAACAAAGAAATCCTGGACTTAAATTCAACAATTTACCATTAGATCTAACAGACAGCTACAGAACACTTTACCCAACAACTATAGAATATATATTCTTCTCATATATTCTTCACACATGAATCATATTTCAAGATTGACCATATACTTGGTCACAAATCACCTTACATACCAAGCATCTTCTCTGACCACAGTAGAATAAAAGTAGAAATCAACACAAAGGGGAATCCTCAAAACCACACAAATACATGGAAATTCAACAATTTGCTTCTGAACAATTTTGGGGTAAACAATGAAATCAACACAGAAATAAAAAGTTATTTGAAACTAACGAAAATGAAGACACAACATGCCAAAACTTCTGTGTGCTACTAAAGTGATGCTGAGAGGAACATTTATTATACTGCATGCCCACATCATGAAAATAGGAAGATCTCAAATAAACAATCTCACTTCTCACCTAAGGGAACAATAAAATCAGGAACAAACTAAAACCCAAGCTAGCAGAAGAAAAGAAGAAAACAAAAACCAGAACCGAAATAAACAAAATTAAGACCAAAAAACCCCACAAAAAACAAAGGATCAGTGAGTTGAAATACTGGTTCTTTGAAAGGATAAACAAAATTGACAAACCCCTGCCTAGATTAATAGAGAGGGGGGGAGAGAGAGAGAGAGGGAGAGAGAGAGAGAGAGAGGGAGAGAGGGAGAGAGGGAGAGAGGGAGAGAGAGAGAGAGAGAGAGAGGAGAGAGAGAGAGAGAGAGAGAGAGAGAGAGAGAGAGAGAGAGAGAGAGAATCCAAATAAATACACTCGGCTGGGCTCGGTGGCTCAGCCTGTAATCCCAGCTCTTTGGGAGACTGAGGTGAGTGGATTGCCTGAGCCCGCGGGTTCGAGAACCGCACGGGTCACTTGGTGAGACTTCATTTCTACAATAAATCAAAAATTAGCCGGGCGTGGTAGTGCGCCTGTAGTTCCGGCTACTTGGAAGGCTGAGGCAGAAGGATCTCTGAAGCCCAGCAGGTCGAGGCTGCGGTGGCCGAGAGCATGCCTTTGCACCCCAGTCTGGGCGACAGAGTGAGACTCCAACTAAGAAAAAAAACAAAAAACACTCAGAAACAAAAAAAGGAACATTCCAAACAATCCAGAAGAAATATAAAAGATAGCCGGGCTCAGTGGCTCAGTCTGTAATCCCGCGCTTTGGGAGGCCGAGGTGAGTGGATTGCCTGAGCCCATGGGTTCGAGATTCGCCCGGGCAACTTGGCAAGAGCTCATCTCTACAATAAAATAAAAAAATTAGTCGGGCGTTGGTAGCGTGTGCCTGTAGTTCCAGCTACTTGGAAGGCTGAGGCGGAAGGATTGCCGGAGCCCAGCAGGTCGAGGCTGCGGTGGCCGGGAGCATGCCACTGCACTCCAGTCTGGGCGACAGAGTGAGACTCCAACTCAAAAAAAAAAAAAAAAAAAAAGAAAGCAATATATATATCAGAGATTATTATAAGCATCTGTATGTGTGCAAGTTAGAAAACATAGAGGAAATGGATAAATAAATGGATAAATTCCTGAAAACACATCCAAGATTGAAATAAGAAGAAATTGAAACCCTGAACAGAACAATTATAAGTCATACAATTGACTCAGTGATAAAAAGCCTACCTACCAAAAAAAGTCCTGGACCTGATGGATTCATAACTGAATTCTACCAGACGTTCAAGAAAGAAGTGGTACTAAAACTACTGAAATTTCTCCAAACAATTGAGAAGGAGGGGCTCCTCACTAACACATTCTGCAAAGCCAGCATCATCCTGATACTAAAAAATGGCAAAGACACAACAAAGGAAGAAAACTACAGGCTGCTGTCCCTGATGAACATAGATGCAAAAAATCTAAACAAAATACTAGCAAACTGCATCCAGGAGCACATTAAAAAAGAATTATTCATTCTGATCAGGTGGGCTTTATTCCCAGGATGCAAGGCTGACAACATATGCAATTCAATAAACATAATCCATGTATCATACACAGAAGTAAAAACAAGGACCACATGAATGTCTCAATAGACACAAAAAGCATTTGACAAAATCCAACATTCCTTCATGATAAAATCCTCAACCATTTAGGCATAGAAGAAACATTCCTCAAAACAGTAAGAGCCATCTAGGACAAACCCACAGCCGACATCATACTTAACGGGCAGAAGCTGGAAGCATTCTCCCTAAGAACCAGAACAAGACAAGGATGTCCATTCTCACCACTTTTATTCAACATAATACTGGAAGTTCTAGCCAGATATAAGTTAGAGAAAGAAATAAAAGGTATCAGAACAGAAAAAGAGGAAGTTACATTATCTGTCTTCACAGACTATACGATACTATATTTATAAAACCCTAAAGATTCCACCAAAATATTCCCAGCACTCATAAACAACTTCAATAAAGTCTCAGGATAAAAAATCAATGCTTAAAAATCAATTGCATTTCTAAACACTAACAACATTAAAGCTGAGAACTGAAGAAGACAATCCCATTTACAATAGCTACAAGAAAATAAGTACACATGAACCAAAAAAGTGAAAGATCTTTGTAATGAGAACTACAAAGTATTGCTTTGAGAAATCAAAGATGACACAAACAAATGAAAAAACATTCCATGCTCATGGATTGGAAGAATCAATATTGTTAAAATATCCATTTTGCCTAAAGCAATCTATAGATTCAATGAAATTCCTATCAAATTAGCAGCATCCTTTTTCACAGATCTAGAAAAAACAATACTTAAATTCATATGGAAGTACAAAGAACAAAGCCAGAGGCATCACACTACCAGACTTCAAACTTTACTACAAGGCTACAGTAATCAAAACAGCGTGGTACTAGTACAAAAATAGATGCATGGACCAATGGAACAGAATTGAGGACTCAGAAATAAAACCACTATCTTAAAATCATCCCAACTTTGACAAAGTTTATGTCAAAGGACAGCCTATTTAACAAATGGTGCTGAGAAAACTGGTTAACCATATGCAGAAAAATTAATGCTGGACCTCTACCTCTCACCGTACAAAAATTAACTCAAGATGAATTCATTATTTAAATGTAAGACCTCAGATTATAAAAATCCTAGAAGAAAGTCTAGGAAACACTTTTCAAGAAATTGGCCTATGCAATGAATTCATGACCAAGCTCTCAAAAGCAAATGCAGCAAAAACTAAAATTGACAAGTGAGACCTAATCCAACTAAAATGTCTGCAGAGCAAAAAAAACCAAAAACACCCAACCTCCCCCCCAGAAAAACCAACAGAGTAAAGAAACAACCGACAGACAACTTACAGAATGGGAGAAACTGTTTGCAAACTATGCATCTGTCAAAGGATTAATATCTAGAATCTATAAAGAGCTCAAATGAGGCCAGATGTGGTGGCTCACACCTGCATTTGTGTTTCCTTTTTTTTTTTTTTTGAGTTGGAGTCTCACTCTGTAGCCCAGCTGGAGTGCAGTGGCATGCTCACAGTCACTGCAGCCTTGACCTGCTGGGCTCAGGTGTTCCTTCTGCCTCAGGCTACCAAGTAGCTGGAACTACATGCACACGCCACCATGCCTGGCTAATTTTTTGGTTTATTGTAGAGATGAGATCTTGCCAAGTTGCCCAGACTGGTGTCAAACCCGTGGACTCAGGTAATCCTCCCACCTTGGCCTCCCAAAGTGCTGGGATTATAGGAGTGAGTCACCCAACAGCACTAATGATCAGAGATATGCATATAAAAACCACAGTGGGATACCAGTTCACACCAGTCAGAATGGCTATGATTAAAAAGTCAAAGAACAACAGATATTGGTGAAGTTGTGCCAAAAAGAGAATTCTTATACATTGTTGGTGGGAATGTAACCTAGTTTAACTTCTGTGGAAAGCAGTTTGGAGATTTCTCAAAGAACTAAAAATAGATTTACCATTCAACTCAGCGATCCCACTGCTCGTTATATATCCAAAGGAGCATAAATCACTCTGCCAAAAAGATGCCTGCACTCATATGTTTATTGCCGCACTCTCCACAATAGCAAAAACACGGAACCAACCTGCCCATCAGCAGTGGAATGGATAAAGAAAAGGTGGTACATATACACCATGGAATAATATGCAGACGTTAAAAAAGAACCAAAATTTTTGACATTAAAAAAGACATTTAAAAAGAACCAAAAAAGAACCAAATATTTATAGTAACGTGGATACAGCTGGAGACCATCATTCTAAGCAGATTGTCACAGAAAACTGAATACTGCATGTTGTTACTTATACGTGGGAGCTAAATGATGGGTACACATGGACATGAAAAGAGGAACACCCGCGCCTTTGGGAGGCTGAGGTGAGTGGATTGCCTGAGCCCGTGGGTTCGAGACCCGCCTGGGCAGCGAGACCTCATCTCTACAATAAAAATCAAAAAATCATCTGGGCGTGGCATCGCATGCCTGTAATTCCAGCTACTCGGAAGGCTGAGGCGGAAGGATCGCTGGAGCCCAGCAGGTCGAGGCTGCGGTGGCCGGGAGCGGCCACTGCACTCCAGTCTGGGCGACAGAGTGAGACTTCAACTCAAAAAAAAAAAAAAAAAAAGAAAAGAGGAACAACAGACACTGGAGATTCATAAAGGGTAAGTGGGGGGAAATGGCTGAAAAACTACCCATTGGATACCATGCCTACCAAAAATCTGGATAATGGGCTCAATAGAAGCCCAAACCTCACTATCTACCCCTTGAATCTAAATTTTTTTTTTAAGTCAGGTAATGATAAATAGACTGAAGCAGGATTAAATCCCAGGTGCCTGAAGACCAGAGAGGAGGTTCTAGAGATAGAGAGGAGTCCCAGCTTCTCGCTGTTGTCTTCTCACCTTCAGGTGATTTCTGGGGAAATAGTCATCCCTATTTCACAACATAAAGTCTTAACACTTTTCCTTCTTTTAGGATGTTGGCTTCGCATTGAGAAGGAAGCCTGAGTTCCTGCAAGGTAACCTTGAAACAAGATAATTTTACATTCCACAGACTAACTGAGGGTTTGGCCTCTTGCTCTTTTTTCCAGGTTCCACCAGTGTCTTCCCAGGCGGGATTCTTGCCTAGATATATCTCAAATTGGGATGCCAATTTATTCCTCACCCCTCAGATACTGAAGCAAGTTTTTTTTTTTTTTTTGAGTTGGAGTCTCACTCTGTCGCCCAGACTGGAGTGCAGTGGCCAGCAGCTTTGACCTGCTGGGCTCTGGCAATCCTTCCGCCTCAGCCTTCCAAGTTGCTGGAAATACAGGTGTGTGCTACCACGCCTGGCTGTTTTTTTTGATTTATTGTAGAGATGAGGTCTCACCAAGTTGTCCAGGCGGGTCTCAAACCCGCAGGCTCAGGCAATCCACTCACCTCAGCCTCCCAAGGCACGGGATTACAGGCTGAGCCACCGAGCCTGGCTCTGAAGCAAGTTTATGAGACATTTTTAGGTTTTTAAGATTATAATTAGATTTATAATATTGAAAAATATTTCAAACAGTTAATCTGGGCTAGCTCCACTCCACGTTCCTGGCCCTGTCTGAAAAGTTTATTGTTGGGAGCCGGCCACGGAGGCCCACTGAGCGTTAGGGATCAGGAAGGGCCGTTGACCCCGAGACCACTAGGATGCATTCAGGAGCTATTGACCCCGTTTCCTCTCCCTTTCTACTCAGCACTAACCAGATTAAGCTCCTGTGAGCTCAAAACATAAAAACTCTGAGACCGGGACGAACACAAGCTAACTTTAGAAGCTCATTGCTCCCATTCTTCCACAAACTGCAGTTTTGGCTTTCACACAACTTATAATTCAAACTCGTGTCACATCTAAGAGCCTTAGTATTGGTCACAGGCTTCTGGGTCATGATCTTAGGATTTATTGAAGGTGTAAATTGTAGAATATAGTTTTAGAAGACAGCCATTTTGTTGAAAGAATGCGGCTGGGTTACTTGCAGGCAGCCCACTGTGAACTTTGGACTAGGCCACATTCCAAACATTCTGGGATGGGCCACTTTTGTTTGTAAAGTAAATACTTAAGCTTCTATAGAATTGTTTAACTTGGCATAAATCAATCAGTTTAGGATGAAAAAGGTTTATAGAATATGTCAGTCATGGATTAGGTTATCCTTTGTTATGGGATTTTAAGATTATCATATGAAAAGGGTTAAAGGCAATCATTGATTAAGTTTTCATGGATTACGGTTTCTGGTGGGTGGGGGATGCCCCTTCCACATCTGACTTTGTGTATAAAAGACCCGTTGTAATTCCCAATATCACACATCGCTTCTGCACTAGACTGGAGTCCAGTCTCTTTCTTTCTCTTCTTCTCTCTCTCTCTCTCTCTTTCTCTCTTCTTTCCCCCAATCACCAACACCATCTCCACCTTTGGGGTACCCTGAACCCGGCTGGAGCTGGTCTCCGGCAGTTTATTAGTTTCTTTGTCCTGTTTAAATGTCAGTTCCTTGGTGGCAAGATTCCATAAAATAAGAATGACTGTCATACAATTACTGGAAATCTTCATAAATACCCAGGAGTAAATGTCCCCCATCTTTGTGAAAATGTGTTTGGGGCTCTTTTGCTTCCTTCTAGCCCTTTTCCTGACATCCCCCTTGATTCTGCTCGGGAGGTGAGCAGTAGCCACAAAACCCTTCGACTCTCTTTATTTTGCACTCTAGGCCCACAGGATTCTGGGTGCCTCCTTCAGCAAGGAGGCTTCTGCCCTTCTGTGGGAAATCCAGTAAGGGTAAGGAACAAGAGATGGTAAATTATTTCAGGAGAAAACTCCCGAATGGTGTGTCTGATCTCAGGTTCCTTCTGTTGTACCAAAGGAAGAGTCAGCCAGGTCATCCCCACCACGAAAAGACCCAGGGCCTAAGTCTACAGCAGTACTTAGGAACGTTGAAAAACTTGCACAAACAAAAATGGCGTCTCTCAGATGCTGAATACTTAAACTTCAGGCTTGGATCAAGCCCCAGACATGGGGAGATGACCAAAAGCTTTTCTTCTCTACTTTACGTAGAAATGCTAATTTCACTTGCAAAGTAGAAGCACCAAAATAGTATTCTTTATGATTATAACTGTAGAAATGTAGGAGTACAAACGTTGTAATGTTATAGACAAATTAAGCATGAAATGCAAATATAATAGCAGAGCGGGCCTGGCATCCGGATCTCAGTGGAAATTCTCTGAAGGGGTTACAATGTCTAGCTACTTCAGCTGACTAAAGGGCCAAATGCTAGGGAGGAAAAGGGAGTAAAAAGAGAGAACGGAGAGGGAGGAGGAGGCAGTTCTAGGTTTGTGATCTTTCCTCAGCTGTTCTCAGGAGGCTGTTCATGAATCTGAACATTTACAGCAGTCAATTCTCCCACTACAGCATGTGTGCTTGAGAGCTAATTTAATAACTGTTACTTAGGGGTGAAGCAAGGGGGCGATAATGCAGACTGATGCTTATGATGATCGTGACAGCGCAAAGACATTTGATGATCTGTAGCTCTGATTGCTTCAATCCTCTGCTCAAAATCCTCCAGTAGATTGCAGTGCCATAGAATATATCACTCATCATTCATTGATTTGCTCATCTCATTCCTTCATTTTTTTCCACAAATATTTATTGGGAGGCAGACTCTGTGCTAGGTGCTGGAGATACAGCAGTAACGAATGTAGATAAGGGAGTCCTATCCTCTTGGGGTTTGTATCTTCTGGTGGACACAGACAATAAGCAAATAATTTAAATGGAAATAATATTTTGACAATAGATCAATGTGGATTGTTTTCATGGAATCCTAATCCAAATCTTTTTTTTTTTTTTGAGTCAGAGTTTCACCCAGACTGGAGTGCAGTGGCATGCTCAAGGCCATCGCAGCCTCGACCTGCTGGGCTCAGGTGATCCTTCCGCCTCAGCCTTCCAAGTAGCTGGAACTACAGGCATGCATCACCATGCCCAGCTAATTTTTTGATTTATTGTAGAGACGAGGTCTTGCCATGTTGCCCAGGCTGGTCTCGAACCCGTGGGCTGAGGCAATCTTCTCGCCCCTGCCTCCCAAATGCTGGGATTACAGGCGTGAGCCACTACACCCAGCCCCACCCAAATCATATATATATATATATATATAATATATATTTTTTTTTTTTTTTTTTTTTTTTTTTTTGAGTTGGAGTCTCACTCTGTCACCCAGACTGGAGTGCAATGGCTGCTCCCAGCCATTGCAGCCTCGACCTGCTGGGGATCCAGCGACCCTTCCGCCTCAGCCTTCCAAGTAGCTGGAACTACAGGCGTGCGCTACCACACCCGGCTAATTTTTTTTTTTTAATTTATTGTAGAGATGAGGTCTCACCAAGTTGCCCAGGGGGGTCTCGAACCCGCGGGCTCAGGCAATCCACTTACCTCAACCTCCCAAGGCGCGGGATTACAGGCTGAGCCGCCGAGCCCAGCTTCAAATCATATTTTTAAAAAGCAATCATACTTTTCTGCTACAATTTCACTAACATGGTCCCCACCTAAAAAAGGAACATATGAAAAAGGGAACTCCCTCTAGAGTGGTGACATAAAAAGAAGTGCTTTTCATTGAGAGTAGGAGTATAGAAGTGGAATGATGGGATGGAAGTATTCTGATAGGGAGAGGAATGTCTTGCGATTCTTTGATCTTGGTGGCAGGATACAAGCTTCAGAGTTTCTCTCCTGACATGGAAGTGAGGGAGGTAAGAGTGGACATAGCATAGCACTGAGAAGGCAAGCATCTAGGTAGCACTCTTGGAATAATGTTGGATTCCCAATGATCTATATCTAGAATGCAGACATTCACAATTCCTGTGTGGCCCCAGAGTACTGAGAGGACAGCAAGACCAAGTATCTCCTGGGCCACCAAGATGACAGTAGTAATGGAAGTTGGTGCTCCCAGAGTTCTGGTGTAGTGTATGTCCATCTTAAGTGGACAAATCTTCTAAGACAGGGATGGATAGGGATGAGCTGAATAAGATTGCTCATTTGAAGTCCAGCAGAAAATGACAGCATATAGACCAGCTGTACCCAGGAAAGGAGAGTAAACTTTCCCTTACATCAGACACTGTGCTTGAGTATGACAAGGCACGGGGGAAGAACACTTCTACGGATGCTAAACTTTGAATTCATGCTTACCGGAAAGAGGCCATCACACATGAAAAGATCAAAAGAGAAAGAAAAGAAGAGTGGCTTGTAGAAAAGGTTTAGCTCATGAAGAGTCTTTTTTGCCTCAAAGAAGAAGCATAAAATGTGTTGCCTTATCAATGTTTTTTGAGTCAGAGTCTCACTCTGTCGCCAAGATTGGAGTGCAGTGTCATGCTCAAGGCCACCACAGCCTTGAACTTCTGGGCTCAGGTGATCCTGAGGTTGGATCAGGTTGGAGTCTCTGCTTCAGCCTTCCAAGTAGCTGGAACTACAGGTGTGTGCTACGATGCCCAGCTATTTTTTGATTTATTGTAGAGACGAGGTCTTACCAAGTTGCCCAGGCTGCTCTCAAATCCTGAGCTCAGGAAATCCTCTCACCTCGGCCTCCCAAAGTGCTGGGATTACAGACTTGAGCCACCACACCTGGCCAAATAATGTTTTAAAACAAAAGTTTCACAAAGTCATATCTCTGCTGAAAATCCTTCAATAGTAATTGATATCAGCAAAATGGCTGACTAGAAACATCAGGCATTCGTTTTCCCCCAACAAGAAAGGATCAAGACAACCAATACACAGACTAAGACTTGATTGAAGCATTGAAGGAAGAGAGAGTGCTGGAGTGCAGCGAGGGAATGGAGATCCACCTGTGGTAACTGGAAGTCCAAGAAGGCAGGGTGGAGGCACCTGGCCTCTGCAGCCCCATCACCCACCCCACTGCCTAGATAGGATCTGCATGGAGTCAGGAAGCTCTCATTGTAGGAAAAAGGTAAGCAGAAGATCTCACCAGCACCCATTGCCACTGCAAACACCTACAGTCTTTTTTTTTTTTTTTTTTTGAGTTGGAGTCTCACTTTGTCACCCAGACTAGAGTGCAGTGGCCACTCCCGGCCACCGCAGCCTCGACCTGCTGGGCTCCGGCGATCCTTCCGCCTCAGCCTTCCAAGTAGCTGGAGCTACAGGCGCGCGCTACCACGCCCAGCTAATTTTTGATTTATTGTAGAGATGAGGTCTTGCCAAGTTGTCCAGGCGGGTCGCGAGCCCGTGGGCTCAGACAATCCACTCACCTCAGCCTCCCAAAGCACGGGATTACAGGCTGAGTCACCGAGCCCAGCTTCTCCTACAGTCTTCACAACAGAAGAATCCCACAGGCCTCGTAAGACCTGAGCCCAGTTTGGAGAGCGTCTGGGAATCTATACCAGCATTGCCCTGGATTAGGAGCACAAGGTATGCACTCCCTATCCTCCACCCACCTGCAGACCAAACTGCTACAACATGGTGCTATTTTGCGATCAGAGCCACCTCGAGTGTGCCCTGCTCTGGTGGCCAGTGGCCACTGCACCTCTCCAGCCCTGGGGCTCCGTTTTCATTACACAGAGCCACACAGGTGGCTGAATGCCATAACGCCAGCTGCATGGAGCTTGGGCCCGAGAACAGCTGTGACTTTGGTCCTGCACAGCAGGAAAACAAACCCCTGCCACAGCACTTCCAGCAGAGGAACAGTCTGCCAGTCTTGCCCACAGTGAACCTGCCTTTGAGATAGTCAAACTGCTGCACACCACAAGTGGGAGAGGCTACCGAGTCTCCAAGCATCAAATATGACCCCAGGCCAGTGGAGTGGTTGCGCACCCATGCTAAGGACCTAAGAAACAACCCCACAGCAACCCTGCCCCCTATAGATACACTCCTGCCATGCCCAATGGCCCTGTGCCCTCAAGAAGGGCCTGAGAAACAATCTTGCAGGCTGTCCTTGGAGGGCACAACCTAAGGCTGACAATAGTTACGAGCCCATGTCCTGGAACTGAGAAGAAGTTCTATGGGCCACCCGTGGTGGATAAGCCTCAGGCCAGCCAGTTAGCTGTGAACCTGCATACTAGGCTTGAGAAACAGTTCCCTGGGTTGCTCCCAGTGGGAATGCCCCTGAGCTGACCAAGCAGTCTTGCATCTGTGTCCCTGACCTGAGAAACAGCTCCATTACTGGCAGAAATGCCTCCAGGCCAGCTGAGCAGCCGTGCAGCTATGTCACAAACCTGAGAAACAGCCCTATGCCTACCACCAGAAGACATGCCCTCAGGCAGCTGACCAGCAGTGTGCCATATCCCAGGACTTTTTTTTTTTAATTGGAGTCTCACTCTGTCACCCAGGCTGGAGTGCAGTGGCACACTCACAGCCACCGCAGCCTTGACCTGCTGTGTTCAGGTGATTCTTCCACCTCAGCCTTCCAAGTAGCTGGAACTACAGGCACATGCCACCATGCCCAACTGATTTTTTGATTTATTGTAGTGATGAGGGCTCACCAAGTTGCCCAGGCTGGTCTCGAACTTGTGAGCTTAGGCAATCCTTTCACCTCGGCCTCCCAAAGTACTGGGATTATAGGCATGAGCCACCATGCCTGGTCCCTATGACTTAAAAACAGCCAGTGAGCTGTCTTTGGTGGGCAGGCTCCTAGGCCAACTGAACAGCCTCCCAGGCTGACTGAGCATCTCTGTGTCCCTGTTTTCACCTACAAATAATCTTGTGGTCTACCCCCTGCAGAAATGCCCCCAGGCCAGCCAGGCAGCCGTGTAGCTGTGCTCTGGGCCTGAGAAAAGGCCCCATGGCTTTACCCCTATCAGACATGCCCCCAAGTCAGCTGAGCAGCTTTATGCCAGTGTTTCAGGCCTGAGAAACATCCCACAGGTTGCCTATGGCAGACATGTCCCCAGGTTAACTGAGCAACTGTGCACCCATATATAAGGCCTGAGAAAATGTCCTGTGGGCAGCTACTTGCAGGCATGTGTCCAGGTTGGGCAACCAACCGTGTACCCATGCTCCTGGCCAGAGAAACAACCTTATGCCCCCAAGTACAGTGAGCCAGACCCCAAGTTGGCTGACTCACTATGTACACGCACACAGCCTGAGAAACAGCCTGATGAGCCTACTCCCAGCAAAGTCATGCCACCATCACCACAACTTTCATCCAAGGCCACTGAGAAACTCTCAAATGCCAATACTATGAATTACAGCTGAAGGGACTACATGGAGACTATACTACTACTAAAACCAATGCTAATGTACCCCACCAAACCCAACACCTCTATATCTATTCATATGAATTAGTATTTCTCTATGAACCCTACTCCATAAGATTGGAAAAGACAACTTTTCCATCAGATATGTAGAAATAAGCATAGGGACATATAAGCATTGAAAGAAAGTACCTGTTAGGGTTCAGATAGGGTAAGGGAAAAGGGATGGAGAGGTGGAGACGAGGGGAAACAGCACCGCCGGAGCTGGCAAGCCAGAGGTGTGCGCTGGCAGCCCAGAGATCTAAGTAAATGCAAAGAATTGCATCAAACAGAGGTGAGAGAAGAAAAGATTTATTTAAGAAAAGTTCACCCCCACAGACAGGGAGCAGGCCTACACTCTAGGTGAGTGTGGCGCCATAGCCCCCAAAGCCCTGGCTTAAATCCTTTTCCTTGAAGATGGTGCAGTCGAGTAGATGTGACTGCTGTGACTTCCTTATCGACCACCTGTGGATGTCTTGGAGAACCTGTGACACAGAGACCCACTAATGTCCCGCCCACATTTTCATAGTCCGTAGAGAAGGGCGTGACAAGGATTCTAATTCTCCTGCACCTTCCCAAACGACATTCCTTAAAGCTAGTGGAGGGTACACCTCCCCTTATCTCCTATGCATTCCCAGTGGGTAGCTTTGGAGGATCCTTGGCTTCCCTGTAGATAGTGCGCAATTTACTGGAAGATGGAATCCCCACCTGCTCTCCCTCTGAGCGGTTATAACTTTTGTAACTACAAGCTTCATGACTTTTACAATCCTTGCCCAATGTATGATGTCCTAGCCCTTGTAAATGCCCTTTACTTTAGGCAAGCTTGATTGCCCCTATGAGATACCTCTGATACCTGGCACCAGGAAGTCTGTTTCTGAAAAGACAAAGTCGGTAAAGTTAATTTTACTTAAGGTGTGCATTTCTCCAAAAGCATAGCTTCTAGTTTCTCATCATTGTGTCAGGGTTTAAGAACAAGATGAAAAATGACTTTCAGTTCTCTGTCTGCCCTTTCAGTACCTATAGAAACTTAGAATAAACTTTAGCCTTTTTGCCTCAGCATAGTCATTTTTGCTTAGTCTTTACCCCTGACATGCTTTGAATCTAGCACAGGTTAGACATAGATACATTTCCAATAGGCAGGTTTTAGGAAGTGTTCAGACATTTCACTGCAGGTCAAGCTGTAGCCTACCCCGCCCCCTCAGCAAATCTCCATCAGATGCAAGACAAGGACAGAGTCATAGAAATAATAATAGACCACCTTTTGGTCAAGGAGTTTGTGGATTGCAAATGTCTGACAAAGTCTCTTATAGGAAAACTCCCTCCCCTTGTCTCCTTCTATCTAGCCCACCACCTGAGGGTATAAGATGCTAATATCTGATCACTTCAAGATCTAAGACTCATGTGACCACAATCAACATCAAAGACCCCCAGCCCTGGACACTCCTTCGGACCAAAATCCCCCTACCCAAAGGCCCTTAAATATTCCCATTTCAGGCCCTTTGAGGCCACACTTGCCTCTGAGTGTCAACCCCCTTTCCAATCTGTGAAAGGTGAATAATAAACTTTACTTTTGTCTACTTTCGTCCTTGTTGCAATCTTGCATTATTCCCATGGCCCCAGCATCGGCCCTAGCCCACATTGTCTCAGCTGATCCTTTCAACCATGAAAAAGCAAGAAAACATAACAACTCTGAAGGGAAACAATGATTCTTAGTAGCAGACCCCAACCATAAGGAAGTATATAAAATTCCTGAAGAAGAATTCAGAATAGTAATCTTAAGAACATTCATTGAAATACAAGAGAATAAAGATAGACAATTCAATGAAATCAGGGAAACAATTCATGATTTTAATGAGAAATGTAATAAAGAGATGGATATCATAAAAAAGAACCAAACAGAAATCCTAGAGGTAAAGAGTTCAGTGAATGAAATTAAAAATATAATTGAGAGCTTCAACAACAAACTGGACCAAGCAGAAGAAAGAATTTCAGAACTTGAAGACAAATCTCTTGAAATAACAGGCAAGTTAAGAAAGAAAAAAAAGGGAAAAAAATGAAGAAAGCCTATAGAATTTATGGGACACCAGTAAGCAAATAAGTATTTGTATTATGCTCATTTCAGATGTAGAAAAGAAGGAAAAAGGTACAGAAAATAAATGTAATGAAATCATAGAAGAAGAAAACTTCCCAAGTCTTGGGAGGATAGACATCCAGGTCCAGGAAGCTCAAAGAACCCCAAATAGATTCAACCCAAAAAAATCCTCTCTGGAGCATATTATAGTCAAATTGTCAAAAGTCAAAGATGAAGAAAGAATTTTAAAAGTAGCAAGATAAATATGTCAAGTCACATAAAAGGGAATCTCCATTAGGTTGACAGCCGATTTCTCAGCAGAAACCTTATAGACATGAGATAATGGAATGATATATTCAAAGCGTTGAAAGAAAAAAAGTTTTTCAGACAAGATTAATATACCCAGAAAACTATTCTCCAGAAATGAAGATGAAATAAAATATTTTACAAACAAGAAAAAAGCAAGGGAATTCATAACTATTAGGCCTCACAAGAAATGCTGATGACAGTCTTACATTGGAAATGAAAAGACAATAACCGTGATCTTGAAAACATGTAAAAATATAAAACTCGAGCCAGGCTCGGTGGCTCAGCCTGTAATCCCGCGCCTTTGGGAGGCTGAGGTGAGTGAATTGCCTGAGCCTGCGGGTTCGAGACCCGCCTGGGCAACTTGGCGAGACCTCGTCTCTACAATAAATCAAAAAATCAGCCAGGTGTGGTAGCGCTTGCCTGTAATTCCGGCTACTCGGAAGGCTGAGGCGGAAGGATCACCAGAGCCCAGCGGGTCGAGGCTGCAGTGGCCGGGAGCGGCCACTGCACTCCAGTCTGGGCGACAGAGTGAGACTCCAACTCAAAAAATATATATATATACATATATATACATATATATATATATTATATATATATATGTATATATATGTATATATATATATAAAACTTGCCAGGCTCGGTAGCTCAGCCTGTAATCCCAGTGCTTTGGGATGTTGAGGCGAGTGGATTGCCTGAGCCCGCAGGTTCGAGACCCACCTGGGCAATTTGGCAAGACCTCATCTCTACAATAAATAAAAAATTAGATGGGTGTGGTAGCGTGCACCTGTAGTTCCAGTTTCTTGGAAGGCTGAGGCAGAAGGATCGTCGGAGCCCAGCAGGTCGAGGCTGCGGTGGCCGGGAGCGGCCACTGCACTCCAATCTGAGTGACAGAGTGAGACTCCAACTCAAAAATAAAATAAAATAAAATAAAACTCACAGGTAGAGCTGGTACACAAAAGAGAAAGAGAAAGAAATAAAATTTTGTCACTACAGAAAACCACCTAACTGCAAGAATAAGTAATAAGAGAGAAAGTAATGAACACAGGTTATACACAACAACCAGAAAAAAATCAATAAAATGATAAGAGTATGTCATTTTATTAACATACTCACCTGTCAATATTAACCTGGAATGTAGATGGAATAAATTCCCTATTAAAAAAATATAGACTGGCTGAATGAATTAAAAAAACAAGACCCAACTGTATGCACACTATAAGAAACTTCACCTGTAAAGCCATACATAGACTGAAAGGGAAGGGATGGAAAAATGATATTTCATGTGTTGAATGAGTAGCTATATTTATTTTAGACAAAACAGACTTCAAGTTACAAGCTGTAAAAAGAGACAAGGAAGGATAATTATGTAATAATAAATGGATCAATTCAGCAACAGAATATAAAATTTGTAAATATATATGCATCAACATTGGAGAGCCCAGATATATAAAGCAAATATTATTAAATCTACAGGAAGAGATAGACTAAATGCAATAATAGTTGGGGTCTTCAACACCACACTCTCTGCATTAGACAAATCATCTAGACAGAAAATCGACAAAGAAACATCAGATTTAAAGTGGACCATAGACCCATGGATCTAACAGACATTTATAAAACATGTTACCTAACAGCTTCCAAATACAAGTTATTTTCATTGGCACATGGGACATTCTCCAAATCTCACATTAAAAAAAAATCATATTAGCTATGCATGGTGGCTCACGCCTTTAATCCCAGCACTCTGGGAGGCATAGGCAAGAGGACTGCCTGAGCTCAGGGGTTTGAGAACAGCCTGGGCAACATGGTGAGACCCCGTCTCTACAATAAATCAAAAACTAGCCGGGCGTGGTAGTGCGTGCCTGTAGTTCCAGCTACTTGGAAGACTGAGGTGGAAGGATCGCCAGAGCCCAGCAGGTCGAGGCTGTGGTGGCTGGGAGCGGCCACTGCACTCTAGTCTGGGTGACAGAGTGAGACTCCAACTCAAAAAAAAAAAAAAAAGAAAGAATAAACAACATTGACAAGTCATTAGCTAGACTAAGAAAAAATAGAGAACACTCAAGTAAATAAAATAAAAAATGACAAAAGAAGGCTGGGCTATATAACTACATGGAAATTAAGCAATATGCTCCTGAATGACCAATAAGTTAAGAAAGAAGTTAACATGGAAATTTTTTTTTTTTTTTTTGAGTCTGAGTCTTACTCTGTCGCCCAGACTGGAGTGCAGTGGCCGCTCCCGGCCACCGCAGCCTCGACCCGCTGGGCTCTGGCCATCCTTCCGCCTTAGCCTTCCAAGGAGCCAGAATTACAGGCATTCGCTACCACGCCTGGCTGATTTTTTGTAGAGATGAGGTCTTGCTGCCCAGGCGGGTCTCGAACCCGCAGGCTCAGGCAATCCACTCACCTCAGCCTCCCAAAGGCGCGGGATTACAGGCTGAGCCACTGAGCCCAGCTAACATGGAAATTTTTAAATGAGTGGTGACTCACGCCTGTAATCCCATCACTTTGGGAGGCAAGGCAAGAGGATCACTTGATCCCAGGAGTTCAAGACCAGCCTGAGTAACATAGTGAGATCTTGTATCTACAAACAAATTTTAAAAATTAGCCAGGTGTGGTGGCACATGCCCGTAGTCCTAGCTTCTTGGGAGACTGAGAAGGGTGGGCCCCTTCAGTCCTGAGGTTTGAGGCTGTGTGAGCTGTGATTGTGTCACTGCACTCAGAGTGAGACCAGAGTGAGACCCTGACTTGAAAAAAAAAAAGAAATGAAGCTGAGTGTGGTGGCTCATGCCTGTAATCCCAGCACTTTGGGAGGCAGAGGTAAGAAGACTGTCTGAGCCCAGGGGTCTGACTCCATGCTGGAGTGCAGTGGCACAGCTACCACATCCTTGATCTGCTGAGCTCAGATGATCCTTCCACATCCACCTTCGAAGTAGCTGGAACTACAAGTGTGCACCACCACTGGCGGCTAATTTTATGGTTTATTGTATTATGGGGGTCTCGCCAAGTTGCCCAGAGTGGTCTTGAACCCCTGGGTTCAGGCAATCCTTTCGCCTTCACCTCCCAAATTTCTGGGATTACAGGAGTGAGCCACTGCACATGGCCTACAAATCAATATTTTTTTTAAAAACCAAATAATCTGATTCAAAACTGAGCAAATGATCTGAATAGATATTTCACAAAAGAAGACATAGGTGTATGAAAAAAATGCTCAACATCACTAACCATCAAGGAAATGAAAATCAAGGCTGAGCATGGTGGTTCACACCTGTAATCCCAGCACTTTGGGAGGTCGAGGTGGGAGGATTGCTTGAGTTGAAGACCAGCCTGGGCAACATAACGAGACCTTGTTTCTTCAAAAAAAAATTGAAAACATTAGCCAAACATGGTGAGAGACTGAGAGGGAAAGATCACTTGAGCCCAGGAGGTAAGGTTGTAGTGAGCCGTGATTGTGCCACTGCACTCCAGATTGGGTGATAGAGTGAAACTCCAACTCAAAAAAAAAAAAAAAAAAATCAAAACCACAATTAGATATCATCTCATCCAGTTAAAATGGCTACTATCAAAAAAGAAAGAAAAAATAACCCAGCAATGGATATGGAGAAGGGGAACACTAGTATACTGCTGGTGGGAATGCAAATTAGTATATCTATGGAAAACAGTATGAAGTTTCCTCAAAAAACTTAAAATAGATCTTCCTTATGATCCAGCAATCCCACTGCTGAGCATATATCCAAATGAAAGCATATATGAAATGTAAGCTGAGCATATATCCAAATCAGCACATCAGAGAGATATCTGCACTCCTATGTTTGTTGTTGCATGACTCATAATAGCCACGATATGGAAGCAAACTAAGTGTCCATTAATAGATGAATGGATAAATAAAATGTGTGTGTGTGTGTGTGTGTTTTTGCAGCAACATAGATGGAACTGGAAGACATTACGTTAAGTGAAATAAGCCAGATAGAAAGATATTACACATTCTCAGTCATATGTGGGAGTTAAAAGAGTTGATCTTATGAAGAGTAGAATTGTTATAGTCCAAGTAAACACTTGGCTGCTATCTCTTGACGCCATTAAATCGGGAGGCAGGGAACTGGCAGAAAGAAGTTTATTTCTGAATTAAGAATTCAGGGAGACAGAACCCGGCTCCTGGGTTTTGCCGTTCATTTTTAAAAGTTTAGGGTTAGCCGGGCTCCGTACTCAGCCTGTAATCCTGCGCTTTGGGAGGCTGAGGTGAGTGGATTGCTGAGCCCGCGGGTTTGCGACCCGCTTGGACAACTTGGCAAGACCTCATCTCTACAATAAATCAAACAATTAGCCGGGCATGGTAGCGCGTGCCTGTAGTTCCAGCTACTTGGAAAGCTGAGGTGGAAGGATCACCGGAGCCCAGCAGGTCGAGGGTGCAGTGGCCGGGAGTGGCCACTGCACTCCAGTCTGGGTGACAGAGTGAGATTCCAACTCAAAAAAATAAAAATAAATAAATAAATAAATAAAGTTTGGGGTTGCTGGTACCTATCCATTGACTATGTGACTGACCAAGCATCGTATAGAACTCAAGTGACAGCTGCATTTTGTCAATAGTAACATTTATGGTTTGCGTGCCAGCTACCAAAAGGTAGCTCATAGTGTTATCAGTGACACCAAACTGAAGAGTTGAATAAGCTTGCCATAGAGTAAGGGAGTTAACAGAGCCGATTACAAAGTAAAACATTATTCACTACAGCATATTGTTGATTAGTAGTTATAACATGCAAAAGTTATGTAAATTACAAGGCTTATGGTTACATGGGTGCTATGTTTTCAAATCTGTGACCACTGATAAAAGGGAGTGAACAGGGATTCATTTCTCTCAGTTGAGTGAGTATAGTCTACAGGGGGTTAAGGGTTCTTTGAAGTGACTTAACAAGGATTGTATAGGAGATAAGGGAATACGCTTTCTTTTGATAATTCTCAGAATGAAGGCATGTGCAGGCCCACTTGAACGTTAATGCCTTTAAGAGTTGTGGCATATGGACAGACAGGAGTGGATTTCCATATCAGAATGGTGGTTGCCAGAGGCTGGGAAGAATGGGTAAGGAGATGAAGAGAGGTTGGTTAATGGGTATAAAAATATGGTTAGGCAACCCTCTCAGGTCCCCTCACACTCTGGGAGCTTTACTATCCTTTCAATAAATCCTACTTTCCAAAAAAAATATGGCTAGATAGAAGAAATAAGGTCTAGTGTTTGACAGCATAGAAGGGTGGCAATAGTTAATGATAATGTCTTATATATTTCAAAATAGGTAAAAGAGAAGATTTGGAATGTTTCTAACACGAAGAAATTATAAAAGTTTGAGGTAATGGAGATTCTAATTAATCTGGTTTGATCATTACACACTGTATACATGTATCAAAATATCACATGTGTACCATAAATATGTACAATTATATATCAATAAAAATGTATTAATATTAGTTCTTTATTTTATTTTAGTTTGTTTGTGTCAGGGTCTCACTCTGTTGCCCTGGATAGAGTACAGCGGCATGTTTATGGCTCATAGCAGCCTTGACTTCCTGGGTTCAAGGTGATCCTTCTGCCTCAGCCTCCTGAGTAGCTGGGACTACAGGCACATGCCACCACACCAGCGAATTTTTTTAAAAAGAACTCATAAAGACGAGATCTCATTATGTTGCTTAGGCTAGTCTCTCACCCCTGGGCTCAAGCAATCCTCCCACTTTTGCCATCCAAAGTGCTGGGATTACAGGCATAAGACACCATGCCCAGTGAGTATTTATTTATTTTAGAGTCATGGATACATGTGAGGGTTTTCTACGTAAGTATATGTGTGAGGCAAGGTTGGGACTTCTAGCAAGCCCTTCCTGTCCCCAATGGGTTGTTGTGGGTCCCTTATTCTCCCTTTCCCCCTCCCTCCCTCCTTTAACAGTATCCTTGTCTTGAGAACTGAACCTGAATTTTTTCTCTTACCTAAACTCCTAAGAGGCTTGGGGAGTCACTGCCTGATAGGATCTCACCAAAAAGGGTTTTATTACCCTATTGTTTTCCAACCTGACTCTGGCATAACATTACATAACAGAGATCAAAGTATCTTCTGGCCCTGATAAACCATCTCTTGTGGATTACTGGACTCTCAGGGAGCCTTGTCAAACATTTGTCTACCCTCTCTGAAGTCTGCTACATCTCACTTCATGGACATATCGACAAGCCTAGAGTCTCAGGCTTTGTCTCAGCAAAACATCTTATCACCTGATGAGAACTACATATTACCAGTCAAGAAATCTTTGAACCCACCTAGGACCTGCAAGCCCCCACTTGGAAATGTCCTCTTTTCCCTGGCCCAACCAATGAGAATCCCACATGTGTTGATTTATGGTTTATGACACCCTAACACTCTATATAGCCAAGCCACAATTTGGCCACAGTGGGCACATGTTCTCAGGACCTTCTGAGGATGGGTAAACCCAGGCTTAGGTTCTCAGGTTTGACTCAATAATAAGCCATCTTTGGAGGAATTACTGTTGCCAGGACAATGGGTTCCGATCCTGATTAAAGATTAGACAACTAAGCCGGGCTTGGTGGCTCAGCCTGTAATCCCGCACCTTTGGGAGGCTGAGGTGAGTGGATTGCCTGAGCCCGCGGGTTCGAGACCCGCCTGGGCAGCAAGACCTCATCTCTACAATAAATCAAAAAATCAGCCGGGCGTGGTAGCATGCGCCTGTAATTCCGGCTACTCGGAAGGCTGAGGTGGAAGGATCGCCGGAGCCCAGCAGGTCGAGGCTGCGGTGGCCGGGAGCAGCCACCGCACTCCAGTCTGGGTGACAGAGTGAGACTCCAACTCAAAAAAAAAAAAAAAAAAGATTAGACAACTGTGGTTGACAGGTTCACCCAGTTGACAAATGGTCGAAAAGGGGAAGCTTCCCAAATAAAGAGATACTACATACTCATGACAGATTTTACTCCAATCACATATTGTCATAACACCATTTTAGTGATAGAGGATACCACTACCAAGAGGGTACCATTCCTCTTTGCACAAATCATCATAATTCTGTTTCTCAAAGACTCTTTCTACCCCCATGGTTCCTAGTCATTATATCGTTGTATTCTGACCCTTAAAAGAGAAGTGCAAATATTCCATGTCTAGACTTACTTGATCTCTGCCCGCAGTGGAAACAGGTGAACAGGTGATATCTGCCTCTGATTTTCTTTAGTTTGTGAACCCTTTAAATTTCTCTCTTGAAATTTCTGGCCTTGATACTTTTGCATAGTTTTTGGATCTGTCTATTGTTTTGGTTTTAATGTTTCTTGTTCAGAATATGAAACAAGGACTACCCACTTCAATTTTCATTCAAGGATTAAAGAAAATAAAACAAACAAAGGCCAAAATGCCAACATGGACTTGTGATAAGCAGTTTGCATCATAAAGAAAAGAGAACTATCATCCCTGAAGACTTGGAAAGGCTTGTCACTGAAAATGCTTTGACTAGAAAAAGCAAGAGTATATGCTGTAAAATATCTACTTAAAGTGTTTTTAGTAAAAGAAAAGTAGGTGGTAACAAGTAGACATTAAGATGACTGAAAAAGATTGGAAACCCAAATGTGATATAAATAAAGACAAAAGAAGTGTTAACTATGAAAAAAATAGATCTCAACGAAACGAAAATTGTATAAGAAGTAGAACTGACACTGCAAAAAATGGGATTCCTGATGTATGAGGATACTCTTGAGAACTGCTTCCAAAAACTTTAAAGTGGACATTATCAAAGAAGATGATAGATATAGAGAACAAAGAGTAGAAATCAAATGTAAAAACCAAAGATTTTTATTGTAGGATGGGGGACAGAACAAAAACAGAAGTAACTCTCCAAGATATAAGAGAAGAAAACTTTCCTCAGTGGGGAGAAAAAAAAGAGCTCAGACTATATATCAGGGGTCCTCAAACTACGGCCCGCGCGGCCCGCCGAGGACATTTATCCGGCCCACCGGGTGTTTTTGCTGCCGCTGCCTGTCCTGCCTGGCAGCCGATCGGTCTGGCCCGCAGTGCGCATGTGTGGAATGTGCGTCGCACTCTCCGACTCCCCTCCTTCTCTCTATCTCTCGACTCCTCCTCTCAGTCTCGGGTGTGATCGGATGAGGCACGAGCTTGCCTGTGCAGAGCCTGCTGCTGCCTGAGGACCGAGGTAAGAACAAGTTAGGATTTTTTTTTTTTTTGAAGTTAGGAGGTCTATTTTTTTTTTAATTTTGCAGTTAGTAGGGCCTTTTTTTTTTTGCGGTTAAGGGGGGCCTTTTTTTTCCTGAAGTTAGGAGGTTTTTTTTTTTTTGCAGATAGGGGGCGCCTTATTTTTAAACTATAGTCCACCCCTCCAACGGTCTGAGGGACAGTGAACTAACCCCCTGTTTTAAAAGTTTGAGGACCCCTGCTATATATTGATGGGACTTACTATTTTCCAGCAAACTTAACTTTTTTTTTTTTTTTTTGAGTTGGAGTCTCACTCTGTCATCCAGACTGGAGTGCAGTGGCCGCTCCCAGCCACCGCAGCCTCGACCTGCTGGGCTCCGGCGATCCTTCCGCCTCAGCCATCCAAGTAGCAAGAACTACGCGCGCTACCATGCCCGGCTAATTGTTTGATTTATTGTAGAGATGAGGTCTCGCCAAGTTGCCCAGGCGGGTCTCGAACCCGCGGGCTCAGGCAATCCACTCATCTCAGCCTCCCAAAGCGCGGGATTACAGGTTGAGCCACCGAGCCCGGCCAAACTTAACTTTTTAAAAAAGCTGGAGCTCGCGGGTTCGAGACCCGCCTGGGCAACTTGGCGACACCTACCTCATCTCTACAATAAATCAAAAAATTAGCCGGGCATGGCAGCGCGCGCCTGTAGTTCCAGCTACTCGGAAGGCTGCGGCGGAAGGATCGCCGGAGCCCAGCAGCTCGAGGCTGCGGTGGCTGGGAGCGGCCACTGCACTCCAGTCTGGGCGACGGAGTGAGACTCCGACTCAAAAAAAAAAGTTGTATCTACCTATATCCTGGTGAGACTTACATTTCCAGTTAAATTGTAAACACATGAATTTACCTTTAATCCTAACACCCCACTATAAGACTTAGTCTTTTTTTTTAGAGAAACAAAACTACAATCTCAAAGAAAATGGGGGAACAGATGAAATAAGGGGAAGATGACAGCAAATAAAAACCGTCGACAAAATTTTGGAAGCTGAAAAACAGATGGGCTAGAGGTAACTGATTTAGGAGACCAGAGAAAGGAAAAGGCTAAATGCTCGTGGAGTGAGTGTACAAGAAAAAGTCAAAGAACTCTATAAAGGCTTAGGATTTGTTGGTACCAGTTATCTCTGAAGGTTCATTTAAAAGTACGAAATAGGTTGAAAGTATGAGGACAGACACTTAAATCTCCTCTTGCACTACTCACAAGCTTGTCATATCCCTTCTCCCACAAAAGGCAAAAGAGTAAATGTTTATTCTCTGGAGAAATTTTTTTTTTTTTTAGTTGGAGTCTCACTCTGTCACCCAGACTGGAGTGCAGTGGCACACTCCTGGCCACCCCTCCACCTGCTGGCCTCTGGCAATCCTTCTGCCTCAGCCTTCCTAGTGGCTGGAACTACAGGCACGCACTACTATGCCCGACTAATTTTTGATTTATTGTAGAGATGAGGTCTCGCCAAGTTGCCCAGGCGGGTCTTGAACCCGTGGGCTCAGTCAGTCCACTCACCTCAGCCTCCCAAAGGCGCGGGATTACAGGCTGAGCCACTGAGCCCAGCTTCTCTGGAGAAATTAATGCAGCAAGATCCTGGACTCACTGACAAAGACGCAGCTAACAGTGAGGGTATTGCAGTGAGAGTCAAATGGTGAGCGCCTTGCTCTCTTTACCTACTGTGCTCTCAGAATAGCAGAGCCATATCTATATCTTCTAAGCAGGAGACTGAAGGAGTCTTTCTTTTTTGAGTCAAAGTCTCACTCTGTTGTCCAGGCTGGAGTGCAATGGCATGCTCACAGCCACTGCAGCCTCGACCTGCTGGGCTCAGGTGATCCTTCTGCCTCAGCCTTCCAAGTAGCTGGAACTATAGGCACACACCACCGTTCCCAGCGAATTTTTTGATTTATTGAAGGGATGAGGTCTTGCCAAGTTTCCTAGGTTGGTCTCAAACCTGTGGCCTCCCAAAGTGCTAGGACTATAGGTGTGGGCCACCGTGCCTGGCCAGGAATCTTTTTTTAGGGCAAAATCTGCAAAGTCTGTCTAAATTATTTACTATCTGGACAAAAGTTTGCTGATCTCTGCTTTAAACCATAAACATTAAAAGGTTTCTGAAAACTAAACTTTGCTGAATTTAATTTTAGAATTTCATCAGTTCTCTTTACATTTCCTGATGTTTATGGATAATAAAGATGATAGAGTTTCTGAGAAAAAGGAAAGATTTTGCAGAGTTCTTTAATAATGAAGTCTGTGAAATGTATTTCTTTTTTATTTATTTATTTTTTGAGTCAGAGTCTCATTCTGTCTCCCAGGCTGGAGTGCAGTGGCACACTCACAGTCACAGCAGCCTCGAACTGCTGGGCTTAGGCAATCCTTCCACCTCAGCCTTCCAAGTAGCTGGAACTACAGGCATGGGCCAACATGCCTAACTAATTTTTTATTTATTTATTTACCTTAGAGACGAAGTCTCACCAAGTTATCCAGGCTGGTCTCGAACCCCTGACCTCAGGCAATCCTCTCACCTCGGTCTCCCAAAGTCCTGGGATTACAAGCTTGCTACTATGCCCGGTCTGAGATGTATTCCTTTGTTACTAGGAAGTTAAGTTGAATATTCCAGATTGGGAAAATGAAATCAAGAAATTTCTCCCTCCCACAGTTAGGACATGATTTCTTGGGTTTATTTCTGTTTGGGGTTCATTAAGCTTTTGAATCTGTTAATTTATAACTTCCACTAAATAAGTGCAATTTTCAGTCATTACATCTTCAAATATATTATCTACATCAAGTTCTACTCTTCTCCTAGAATTCCATTGACATAAATGAAATCTTTTTGATATTTAAAAGGTCCTCATGCTTGCACTCATCTTTTTTTGTAGACACAAGGTCTCATGTTGCCCAGGCAGGTCTCAAACTCCTATCCTCAAGCAATCCTCCTGCCTTGGCCTCCCAAAGTGCTGAGTTTACAGGTGTGAGCTACCACACATACTCACATACTCATCTTTTATCCCAAATTTATTTTCTCTGTACTTCAGACTGATAATTTCTATTGATCCAAATTCATCTCCATTCTTCTTCTTCTGAGCCTATCCAGTAAATATTTTATTTCAGATACTATATTTCTCAGTTTTAAATTTCCAGTACGTTCCTTTTATAATCTATATTTCTTTGTTGAGATCTTCTGTATTTCCATTCATTTCAATAATGTTTACTTTTACCTTCTGGAAGATAGACATAATAGCTGCTTTACAGTTTTTATCTAACAATCTCAACTTCTTGGGGTTGACATCTGTTGATTTTTTTCACATTTTCTTAATTCTTAATATGTTTAGTAATTTTGGATTGTATCTTAGATATTTTGTATACAAAGTTGTGAGACTCTAGGTCTTTTTTAAATTCTCTCAAGAATGTTGATTGTTTTTGTTTTTGCTTTTTCTGAGTTGGAGTCTCACTCTGTCGCCCAGGCTGGAGTGCAGTGGCATGCTCACAGCCACCTCAGCCACGACCTGCTGAGCTCAGATGATCCTTCTGCCTCAGTCTTCCAAGTAGCTGGAACCGCAGGCAAGTGACACCACGCCCGGCAAAGTTTTTTAGTTTATTGTAGAGAAGAGGTCTCGCCAAGTTACTTAGGCTAGTCTGGAACCCCTGGACTCAGGCAATCCTCTCACCTCAGCTTCCCAAACTGCTGGGATTAGAGGTGTGAGCCACACAGCACCTGGCCTCTCTGCAGGATTTTAAACCCATTCTTTGTTTCCCAGGGGCCCCTTTTAAAAGCCCTTTGGTAGAGAGTTGGAGTTTCTCTTAGAGTTGTGGCCACCATGATTGTATTGTTCTATGTGATTGGGTCTACACTCAGGCAAAGTGATTAAAGAGAGAAAAATCACAGGAAATCCTCCCTTCCCCGACATACTCTTTATACCTCATGGGCCTCTTTCCTTGTTCCTCCATTCAAAGGGACAGGTATACCTTCAAGGTACTGGGTTTCTGCACCACTGCCAAGCTGCATTAACAAGGCTGCCTTTGGGCATGGTTTGGAAAGGACAAAAAGGAAAATTAAACCAAGGATTCTTCCTGTGCTCTGTAGCTTGCATGGTTTATCTTTTTTCCAGACCTATGACCAGAAAGATGGGATTTTCTCAAAGTTTTTGCTATCTCTTCCTGTTATATAGTTCCCCAACTCAGGTTGCCTTTGGGTCAAAAGTGGGAGGTAAATGGAAAAAAAATAAACAGCAAACTCATTTGCTCCATTTTGGTTGTTTTATGGGTTGAAAGAGCAAATCTTTTTGATAACTAATAGCCACTTTAGGAACCCCAAATATAGTTTACTCATAAAGATACTTTTACAATTTTTTAAAAAGCATGAGACTGTGGAGCTTGAATTTGGGATAGGCAAAATCAAGTATAATAATAATAATAATAATAATATTGTTATTGTTTTTGAGTTGGGTCTTACTCTATTGTCCAGACTAGAGTATAGTGGCATGCTCACGGCCACTGCAGCCTTGATCTGTTGGGCTCCGGCGATCCTTCCACCTCAGCCTTCTAAGTAGCTGGAACTACAGGCATGTGCCACCACATCCCGCTAATCTTTTGATTTATTGTAGAGACAAGGTCTCGCCATGTTGCCCAGGCTGGTCTCGAACCTGTGGGCTCAGGAAATCCTCTCGCCTCCGCCTCCCCAAGTGCTGGGATTATAGGCATGAGCCACAGCACCTGGATAAAGAATAATTATTAAGAAGACAGGATTAAGTCATAAGTATCTAAAGATAAAAACTATCTGGGCCGGGCATGGTGGCTTCCCTCTTTAGGTAAGTGTTCTAGGAACCCATCAGCATCTGTGTACCAGCTAGTGTTGTGAGAGGCTGTGTTTGGCTTCAGAGAATGTTTTTTGGAGATTCTTTCAATGTGTTTGCCCATTTCATGATGGGTGATTTATGAGTGCACCTACCCTCACCACATTGAGTGTCCAGCAGTTTTGACCAAAAGTGACACGATCCCTGTGCCCCACCTTTCCTATTTACCTTATCTTGCCCTGAACAACTTTTTTTTTTGGTTTGTTTCCTTGATGAAAAGATTTCTCAAAGGGAAGTGATTTGCTGATGTGGAAGAGGTGAAGCAAAAAATGGCAGAAGCACTAAGAGGCATCAAAATTGATGAGTTCAAAAACCGTTTTGAGCCATGGAAACAGCATTTCGATCAGTAGGTATATTGCATCAATCGGAGAGTACTTTGAAGGTGACTGAAGTTTAAACATGTAAGAATAAATGCACAATTTTTATAAAATAAATTCCAGTTATTTTGGGGTCACCTGTACCATAATAAAGTCATTTAGAAAAACTAATTACTTTTTTTAAATAAGTAATGAAAACACAGATAGAAAAACTAAGTTTATTAATAAATAAATATAAATTATCTATCATCTTATATTCATATTGCTCTGTAATTATTATACCTAGCATATTCAATCAATTATATTATCTTTAACTAAAATAACCAACTTTTCTCCAGATGTAAGAAAAAACTAGAAGACAGAAAACAAAGAACTGTTCAGCTAGTTTGTTTCATGGATATTCACTACATATAATCTTAAAAAATTTCAGATAGCAAATGATCATCTATTTCATTTGTATATTTTTGCAAGTTTAGTATATTGCATTCTAAGAAATGATAATAAATCAAAATTATGTTTAGTGAGCAGTGTTTTTGTGTGTGTTTCTTGGATATAGTTCAGGCACTCAAAGATTAGTTACAGTTAACTTCATAATTTTAGGCTCTTAAAGTTAGTTAAGACTATGGAAATTATAATTTTGGCTAACATATATGCTTATGAGTTTTAGAATTGTAAGAATTTTATGAAATTATACCCCTCTGAAAAAGATATCCGTTACTGCCATTTCATTTAGTCTAATATATTTTTCAATTTAAAGGAAGTTATGGGAAAAGTGATAATTTACTTAATTTATAAAACCAAGATCTGAAATTTAGAAGTTTAAGTCTTAAGAAATTTAATTCTGGTCTTATAAAAACCAAAATCTTGTAATGACATTATTTTTCATATGATAATCTAAATTTTAGAGACTCTGAATCATGTCAAAAGCTCTTATTTTGTATTTAAACTAAATCGATTTTTTCTTATCTCATAAGTATAGACTACAGTAACAGGGGCTACTATGTAAATACACTTTCAAGTGTTCAAAAAGAAACACTATGTTTAATAACGACTTTTTTCTTTTAGACTGTTGAAAACATTTATTTATTTTAATTGACAAATAGAAATTACATATGTTTATCATGTATACTAAGGTAGGATATTCAGGGCAGGTTAGATATAGATAAGTTTCTTATGAGCAGTTTTAAAATAGGAGAGTGTTTAGACATCTTTCTTATAGATCTGACCACACTTCCGTCTGGAATGTGGACTTGCCAGTCCATTCCACCCCCTCAGCTCATCAAAGAAAGCCCATCAAGGTGGAGAAAATGATAATCAGACCACCTTTTAGCTTATTGATTAACATAGTAATAACCATTGTATCAAGTTTCTTGTCAAAGGCAAAATGTGTGTTCAGGAAAAGGCCCTTCCCTTAGCTTATCAGAGGTGGAGAGATGGTAATCTCTCAGAAGCAGGTCTCTGTAGCCCACCCTCTTTAGCATGATAATTATTATGCAGCTACATCAAGCTTCTTGTGAAAAGCAAAATCATGGTCCTGCTCCAAGACGCCTGTGCCTTGGCATGTTTCTCTCATTCCTGCTCTTATAGAAATTCTCTTTTAAAACTATACCGGCCGCTCTGAAATTCCTTTCAGTAGTGAGTCAAAAAACTCACAAGTGTCACACCACACCCCACCTAGCAAAGACTATGTTATTTTAAAATATATATACATTATGAAATGACTAAATTGAGATGATTAACACATGTATTCTCTCACATTTTTTTGTGTGTGGAAAGAGCATTAAAATATACTCTAAGCAATTTTCAAGATTTTTTTTTCTCTTTTGAGTTAGGGTCTCATTCTGTCATCCTGGCTGAGGTGCAGTGGCACAATCACGGCCCACTGCAGCCTGGATCTCCTGGGCTCAGGTGATCCTTCCATCTTAGCCTTCTGAGTAACTGGAGCTATAGGTACATGCCATCATGCCTGGCTAATTTTTAAAATTTTTTGTAGAAATGAGGTCTCACTATGTTGCCTGGGCTAGTCGTAAACTCCTGGGTTCAAGTGATCCTCCTGTCTCAACCTCCGAAAATGCTGGGATCACAAGTGTGAGCCACTATGCCTGGCCCAATTTTCAAGATCTTTTAGACATTTTTGACGGCTTGTCTACACTAACTATTCCTAGAGGGTGTACATAATGACTTTTTATTTCTCAGTTAATCTTTAAAGTTTTCCAAGAGAGGGAAAAAAAGAGGGAAAGGAACAAAACAAAACAGAGAAGAAGAATCTCCTTAGTATAGTGGTGAGTAAAAACAACACAAAACAAAAAAAAACTTGAGGAGAAACTGGCCCCAGACCAATATGAAAACTGCAAAAAGCTAATTATATCTTCTCTGCAAGGAGAGGAGAGAAAGCCTAGATGCAGGAAATCCCATTTTCACATGTAAATATACAACAGAGAGTTACTACAGTCGGTTTAAAAAGTAGCTCCATTTTTTTGACAATTTTGTCAAGTGGTACAATTAAAAAGTCAGCATCTATTAATCCCTGAAGTATAAAAATGAAGGAAGGGTGTCTCCTACATTAAACAAAACAATCCATCTTAATCAGGCAAGATGAAAAACCTCCTCAAGAGATTTCTTCTTTTTGTGTTCTAAAATACCTCTCAAAGGAACAATCTTGTTTATGTAGAAAATTCACCAAAGTAGCAATTGCAATTACAATTGCAAATTATCCCTGATAAAATTGTGACAGTTAGAGAGACAAGCATACAAGTTAATGTTATAGTGAGAAATCACACATGAATCGAATATTTGGTCTAGACAAGGCTCAGTTTGGATGAAGAATACATGAGAAGCCAGTGGTCCACAAGGATGGTGCTTGTCCAGAACTTGGTCAAAGGCCAACCTGTCGCTGATGACAGGCTGGCCAAACCTCCCAAATTGGGTAGACAGAACTAAACAGATTAGTCCCCAAAGACATAACGATAAGATAAAGGACGAGCTGGGCATGGTGGCACATACCTGTAGTCCCAGCTATTTAGGAAGCTGAGGTGGAAGGACTGCTTGAACCCTGGAGTTCAATGTCACCCTGGGCAACTTAGAAAGATCCTGTCTCTTAAAAAAAAATAGCATGGGGTAAGATAAAATAAGATTGAGGAAGAAGTCCTTATAGGGTTGAAATGTTTTCCAGCACGGTGGTTCACACCTGTAATCCCAGCACTTTGAGAGGCTGAGGCAAGAGGATTGCCTGAGCTCAGGAGTTGGAGCCTAGCCTGAGCAATATGATAAACTCTTGCCTCTATAATAACTCAGAAACAAAAAAGTAGGCAGACATGATGGCATGCACCTGTGGTTCCAGCTACTTGGAAGGCCGAGGTGGAAGGATTGCCTGAGCCTAGCAGGTTTAAGTTGTGGTGGCCGTGAGTGGCCACTGCACCCCAAGCTGGGCGACAGAGTGAGACTCCAACTCAAAAAAAAAAAAGGTTGAAATGTTGACCTGAGAAAAATCTGTCCAAAAGACATTATACTTAGAAGGCTTTCTAAACTCCTCAGCCCCCTAAGTACTGGTTTGAGGGCTTTCTTATGGGCCTTTATCTGTCTTTTCCCTATAAATGTTTCTTGTTTCCTTTTCCCAGAGACCTGCATGATTAGCTCTCTCATCTCCTACTTGTCCTTGCTCCAATATCACCTTCTCTGGCTTCCCTTTGTCACCGACTTAAAATTACAAATCTTGTTTATACTCTTGACTCAGTCCCTGCTTTATTTTTCTTCACTGCACTTATCACTAACTAACATATGACTAAACTCTGGTCTTTTTTCTTTACCTTGCCAAATTCCTAAGGGACTGGAGAGACAAGATTTTTTTTTTTGAGTTGGAGTCTCACTCTAACCCAGACTGAAGCATCTGTTTATGGGGTATAGTATTAGTTCCATAAGTTAGAAATGACAACTTACAGAAGGGGAAAACTCCAATGAAGGAATAGAGCTATAAGAATAAGAAATTGGAGGGGGAAACAAATAAACAATAAACAAGCAAACCAAGGAAATCCAAAAAGAGAATTAAGTTGGATGAAAGACCAGAACAATGAAAAGACTGCAATGGATGAGTGAAAAGATGGCATTTTGAAACACTAGCCTTTTACCGATAATTGTTGTATTATTAGAAAGAGTACTTCCGAGCTCTGTGGGACAATCAATTATCAACTACGTAAAATGCTAACAATGTGAAACCACACTTGGGCTTCAGAGCAGAGATTCCCCTTGTAAGGGGTGAAGGGAAAACTTTCCCTTTACCTTCTGAAGGTTCTCTGAAAATCAGCTGACAAAAGGCAGTGTAATAGGAGAAAAGGCATGCAGATGTATTAACATGTACAGGGCAGTGAGGGTGGAAATCATAGAGTAATTATCTAACAATCCAGTTTGGTATCAAAGCTTATATACCCTTTTTCATAGTGGAGGTAGGAGATGGAGAACGTAGACAATTCTTTTGAGGAGCAGTAATCATTAGGGAGAGTGAATGAACATAGTTCAGGAAGGTAAGAGGGGGACCAGCACAGGAACAAAGATTGTCTTCCTGTGCAGATTACTTACTCTGTCCCCCAAGTAATCTCTTCGAAGGACTCTTAGAAGAATAGATAAAAGATCTGGGGTTGGATGATCACTTGAGGCCAGGAGTTTGAAACCGGCCTGGTCAACATAGCAAGACCCAGTTGAAACTCCCTTTATAAAAACACCTTTGTAAAATTAATAAAACCCTACAAGGTTAGAATTGTGCTGACCCCTGGGGTGAGGGGGGAGCAGCCTTTAAGGTTGATGAGCTTATTTTCTCTTAAAGAATAAGAACCCTTGATGGCATCCAGAAGTTTGATTGGCCGAAGAGAGTGAGCAGAATTGATCACCCTCTCTCATACCTTTCATGCTAAAAAACCACTGCTGACAAGATCTGTAACATAGTCAATACCTTTGAGATGTTTTTCAGATTGTGGGTTCTGGTGGACCAATGTACCTGAAATCTACACCAAAGAACTGACTCAACCGACCCTGTGACCCCCACCCAGGAACTGACTCAGCACATAAAACATTTTCAAAACCTCTATGATTTCATCCTCAACCAGTCAGCAGGCCCAATTCCCTTGCCCCCTCCCTGCTGATTATCCTTAAAAACTCTAGCTAAAATTTCTTGGGGCAGCAGATTTGAGAAGTATCTCCTGTCTTCCTTACTTAACTGCTTTGTGATTATTAAACTCTTTAATGCAAAAACTGCTGTGCCAGTGTAACTGCTTTTCTGGGCAGTGGGCATAAAAACCCAGGAGGCTGTAACACAAAAAGTTTAAAAAATTAGCCAAATGTGTTGGTGTGCACCTATAGTCCTAGCTACTCGGGAGGCTGAGGAGGGAGGACTGTGGTTGTAATGAGCTATGATCCCACCACTCTACTCTAGCTTGGGTAATAGCAAGAGCCTGTCTATAAAAAAACAAAAAACAGAAACTTCTCTTCTCAAGTAGTTGACCTTTCCTGGTAGATTTGATGAGATCCCTAGGGAGGGGGCTTAAGACAATTACACTTCTCAAAAAAGTTTTCTGGACCAGATTAGAAAATTCCAAAGAGAGTTCCTATTCCCACTACACTTTGGGTGGGGGGAGAATAAGACAAGATTAGAGAGATGTTGATTCTGAGGTCACTTTGAAGGCCTCTCAGCTTGCCAAAGCACCAGTCTTTGGGGTATCCCCCTCTTTTTTTTTAAATTGGAGTCTCACTTGTTGCCCAGGCTGGAGTACAGTGGTACATTCATAGCCACTGCAGCCTTGACCTGCTGGGCTCAGGCGATCCTTCTACCTCAGCCTTCTGAATAGCTGGAACTACAGGCACGTGCCGCCACACCTGGCTAATTTTTTTTTTTTTTTTGTAGAGATGAGATCTTACCATGTTGCCCAGGCTGATCTCGAACCTCTGGGCTCAGGCAATCCTCTCACCTCCACCTCCCAAAGTGCCGGGATTACAGGCATGAGCCACCGCACCTGGCTTAGGGTATCACTTTTTGAGCCCCAACACCATCAACAACATCTCAGTCCATTTCTTGCTCCCTTTTCCTTTCCTCTCATCTTTCCTCTCTCTCCTTCTCATCCCTCAGGATTGCATGTGCACACACCCACCAAGACCAAAAAAATCTGTGTAGAGAAATGCACCCACTCAGGCGTTTATACCTAGAAACACATATGGCCAGGTTCTAAAGACCCATTTCCACAGTTCACATCCACGTGATGCAGAAAAATATACTCACGAGGATATAGCCACAATGCCAGTTTTCATGCAAAGACAAAATAAAATCTCAAACTCACTTAATTGAGATCAAATATATACAAAATAAAATGCACCCGGAGTAAAAGAAATGCTTCAGAAATCCTTCTGTTATCTCCACTCATTATCATCACACGAGACAATAGCAGTTTATGCCTGCTGATTCCTGCATTTGGACCATTCCCTCTTTGAGCAACACATATTAAAATCTTCTCTCTGCTTCAAGCACCAGCTTGAATGCCATCTTCTACATGAAGCTTTCCCAGATCATTTCAGCCAAAAATAATCTCCTTCCCCTTTATAGGAGATTTATATAGCAATTTTATATAATATTTATAAGGAGATCATATACCACACACACTCTCATATACTTTGAGTATTACTGCATAGATGCCTATTATTTCCTATAATATTGAAAACGTAACTTTTAAGCCATCAGGATTCACTTCTAGATAGCATTTATACCCCCTACAATGATTTATTCAATAAATTAGCTTTTAATGGACACTACTTTCAACTAATAGGAAGAAAACAAGGCTCACAGAGGAAGGAGGCTGAGATGAGACATGGTGGTGCTGTCTCCTTGTGTTAGGAGGCTGGAGTTGTGGTCATGACAGCGTCTGGTGTTTAGCATTGCTCTCCCTGACTCTGCAGCTGGTCAGGAGGGTGGAGACTAACCAGGAAGAACAGAGAGGAGGGAGAATCAGGAGTCAGCATTCTTCTGCTTTGCAGGTAGACAGGCTCCATTTTGTCAAGGTTCTCTGAGCCAAGTTGTTTTTTGGGGGGATGGACCCACTGTAATAAAACTAAAAGGAAACTGAAGCATAAGTCAGAATGTGAATTTACCAATTTACAGTGAAAATAGTCCCCAGGGACCCGGCATACTTCACCTGGTCAGGGCATTCTCTTCTTGTAGGTCTATTTACATGGCAAGTTCTATTCTACTCAAAAGGTCTTTGATGAACCCATAATCAAGTTAAGAGTGTGAGTGGAACAATCTCAGGTGCTAGTGCCACTGGGCTGTGACAACCTGATCCCTATCTTACAGCTGGGGGATACATCTGATGAGAGGAACTAGGTGTGCACCTGGATAACATTAGCGACCTTTGGATCCAGCCTTGCTCTTTGGCTACCATTTTAAATTCCTTTTATTATTGTCATCTTTCTTTTCAAAAACTACTGAACATGTGGATGCAATTTCAGACATCTTATTTGTAATTATACTGAGTGTTTATATCCTCTGAACTTGAATGAAATAGAGGTGGTAAGGCTTAGTGGAGTTTAGCGTCAAACTTTTTACCCATCACTAAGTTATTGTGTCACCTTGGACTAGTTACTTTATGGTGATTCCGTTTCCTCTCCTCTAACATGGGAATACAATACCTGGATCTGGATGGTGGTAAGCACTGAATGAAGACATGTGTGTAATGATGTGTGATAATGGGCCTGGCACCTAGTCAGGCTTAACTTTCCTTTCTTCCTTGTGTTATTAAATTCTTCAACTGCCATTTATAGTTCATGGTCTAGGTTAGGTCATTGTCAGAGATGGCTAAACTCACTTGTTGGATTAGGAGTTTTCATACTATCATCCACAAAGGGATGCTTTAAATTTTATGGGTCTCTTGCTGTCACCCCTGTTCCCCTCCCCCCAAAACGTCTTTTCTTATTTTTAATTGAAATCTGTCATAGATAAAAATTAAATGTGAGATCATTTAGAAGCACTTCTTAAATTGGGGATGGGGGAACAGGGGAAGAGGTAGGTCCTGAAAACATTTTTGAAATCGTAACTGAAATTTCATTTTTATAAGGAGTTTCTTTTAGACGTATTATTTAAGGCAGAAGGAAATGTAATTATTTTCTTTGGTTGAGTGGCAAATTTCAGTGATTTAAAATTTTTTTTATTTTAAAGATGTGGGGTACAGCCGGGCTTGGTGGCTCAGCCTGTAATCCCGCGCCTTGGGAGGCTGAGGTGAGTGGATTGTCTGAGCCCGCGGGTTGGAGACCCACCGGGGCAACTTGGCAAGACCTCATCTCTACAATAAATCAAAAAATTGGCCAGGTGTGGTAGCGCGCACCTGTAGTTCCAGCTACTGGGAAGGCTGAGGCGGAAGGATCGCTGGAGCCCAGCAGGTCGAGCCCAGCAGGTCGAGGCTGCGGCCACTGCACTCCAGTCTGGGCGACAGAGTGAGACTCCAACTCAAAAAAAACAAAACAAAAAAAAGATATGGGGTACAATTCAGGGTTAAGTATACAAATCAAATGTTCATTATGCAGGTACTCTTGTTGATGAGGTATGACCTCCCCAATGATATTTAATAGACTAACACTTTATATAAAAATAAGAATAAAAATTCATTTTTGCAATCACAAAAACATGTTTGTAAGGCGTGAAAAATTTAATTATTTTGATTATAAAAAGCTTTCTGTATATATTAATTCAAAAGCATTTCTACGTACGTTCATTTATTTATACTTGCTCTTCTCTTATGACAGTTTTTACTTTGTTAGTGAGACATGTTAAAGCATTTTTTTTTTTGAGTGAGAGTTTCACTGTGTTGCTCAGGCTGAAGTGCAGGGGCACCCTCACGGCTACCACAGCCTCAACCTGCTGGGCTCAGGCAATCCTGCCTCAGCCTTCACAGTAGCTGGAGCTACAGATGCATGTTATGCCTGGCTAATTGTTTTGATTTACTGTGGAGATGAGGTCTCGCCAAGTTGCCCAGGCTGGTTTCGAACCCCTGGGTTCAGGCAATCCTCTTGCCTCAGCCTCCCAAAGTGCTGGGATAACAGGTGTGAGCCACTGTACTCAGTCTATTTTAAAACATTTTATTTAGGAAAATTCTGTTTTTAATTATATTTTTATTAGAGAAAATTTCAAATATACTACAATTGCTAAGAGAATAACATATCTCCATGATCCTTTCACCCACCTTCAACAATTAACATATTTGCCCAATCTTGTTTCTTCTATACCCCACCCCTTATTTCTACTCCATAATTTTGAAATATAAATCCCAGACATCATCAGTTATACCAGCACATATTTCAGTATATATCTAAAAATAATGAGAATTGGGCTGGGCTCAGAGGCTCAGACTGTAAACCCAGCACTTTGGGAGGCCGAGCAAGTGGATTGCTTGAGCCTGTGGGTTCAAGCCCAGCTCAGGTGACTTGGCAAGACCTTCTTTCTACAATAAATAAAAACATTAAACGGGCGAGGTAGCAGGTCCCTGTAATTCCGGCTACTTAGAAGGTTGTGGCAGAAGAATCGCCAGAGCTCAGCAGTTCAATGCTGGGGTGGCCATGAGTGTGCCGCTGCAGTCCAGCCTGGGTGACAGAGTGAGATTCCAATTCAAAAAAATAAAAATAATGAGATTTTAAGATGATTGAGCTACTATCATTAAACATAGAAAGTTTTAAATAATTTATTAATATCATCAAATCTCTGATCAGTGTTTGTTTCCCTAATTGGCTTATACATTTATTTTTGTTTTTACAATTTGTTGGAATCAGAATACGAATACAGCCCATATTTTGCAACCAGCTGAAATGTGTTTTAAGTCTCTTTTTTTGAGTTGGAGTCTCACTCTGTAGCCCAGACTGGAGTGCAGTGGCCGCTTTCAGCCACTGCAGCCTCGACCTCCTGGGCTCCGGCGATCCTTCCGCCTCAGCCTTAAGTAGCTGGAACTACAGACTTAAGTCTCCTTTTATACAGAGATTCTGCTCCATTGCTTTAACTTTTTTCCTTGGAATTTTTTTGTTGAAGAAACTGGATCATTTGTCTATAGTCCTGATTCTGTTGATTGCATCCCTGGGTTAGCATGTTCATTTGTTCTCTGTATTTTCTATCATTTGGTAATTAGATTTAGAAGTTCTATCAGATTTCAGTTCAATTTATTTTTAGCAAGACTACTTCATAGGTGGCAGTGTATACTTCCTTCAGAATACACATAATGTCTGGTTATCTATTTATAATATTGGTAATGTTTGATGATTAATGACTAGATCATTTAACTCATTACTGTTTACATTGATCTTGAAGTTTTTAGCTTTGATGAAGCCAAATTTGCCAACTTATTATTTTATGGATATACTTTTGGTGCAATGTCTGAAAATCTTTGCCTAATCCAAGGTCAAAAAGATTTTCCTTTCCCTGTGTTTTCTTCTAGAAGTTTTATGTTTTATATTTAGTTCTTTGATCCTTTAAAAAAAAATTGTAAGATCATTTGTCAGCAGAGCTGTACTCAATAATTTTTTTTTTTTTTGACACTGACAGAATGTTGGTTGGGTCTCACTTTGTTGCCAAGGTTGGAGTGGAGTGGCACAATCATAGTGCGCTGTAACCTCAAACATCTGGGCTCAAGTGATCCAACTACCTCAGCCTTCTGAGTAGATAGGACTACAGGTGTGCACCACCATGCCCAATGATTAAATTTTTTTTTTTTTTTTGTGGAGACGGGTTTAACTTTGATGCCTGGACTGAACTCCTGATCTTAAGCAATCCTCCTGTCTCAGCCTCCCAAAGTGCTGGGATTACAGGTGTGAGCCACTATGCATGGCTCTGCAAACCCTTTTTATAGTGGCATTAATCTGCTCTGCCATCATGACCTGAACACCTCTTAAAAGGTCCTGTCAGCCGGGCTCGGTGGCTCAGCCTGTAATCCCGCACCTTTGGGAGGCTGAGGTTAGTGGATTGCCTGAGCCCGCGGGTTCGAGACCCGCCTGGGCAGCAAGACCTCATCTCTACAATAAATCAAAAAATCAACTGGGCGTGGTAGCGCGTGCCTGTAATTCCGGCTACTCGGAAGGCTGAGGCGGAAGGATCGCCGGAGCCCAGCAGGTCGAAGCTGCGGTGGCTGGGAGCGGCCACTGCACTCCAGTCTGGGCGACAGAGTGAGACTCCAACTCAAAAAAAAAAAAACCAAAAGGTCCTGTCACCCAACACTGTTGCACTGGGGATTAAGTTTCAACACATGAATTTTAGAAGGGCACATTTGAACTATAGCAGTCTATTTCATCTAAGTTGTCAATTTATAGACATTAAAATTTTCATATTATTAATTTATTATCCTTTTAATACCTTTGGAATTTGTGGTGAGTCACCTCTCCCATTCACAATATTGGTAATTTATGTCTTTTCTTTTTCCTTTTTTTTCCAGTCAGGGTCTCCTATTCACCAGGCCAGAGTGCAGTGACATGCCTACTTTCCTTATGTTCTTATAATTTAGACTATGAAGGATTCTGGCCTTGCTGAGGATCCCATCTGTGAGTGGTGGTTTTTGGTTTGGCATGAATCATAGTCAAAATTTTCTTAAAAACAAGTTTCCTTGTTCCTGAAATTCAATCAAATTTTGAGTGAGAGGAGACAGATGTAATTTCATCCGAGTCTCACCAATATTGAGAACTATTGCTCTGTAAAGGCCAATTGTTTCCAAATACATACCCATAGTGCTGTGTGCTATTGTTTAAGAATTATTTTTGATACTTATTTAATATATAGGTTGCTGGACCCTGCTTCTAGAAATCCTGGTTCATTCCGTCTGGAATGAAGCCGGGAAATCTTTTTAATAAGCCTCCCAGTGATTCTGATAGGAGGCTAGCATTGAGAGCCACGGGAGCAGGTGACCTTTTAAAACTTCTGTCAGTGCTGAGACAGCCAGGTCTAGGAGTACTGGGTGGGTAGGTGCTGCCCTCTAGTGTCTGTGGCTGCCGTCTAGCGATACTCGCTCCACGTCTGCATAGTGTAGTAACCTACTGTGTGACCTCTAGGTGCCTCACACTACTCTGGGGCTTTATTTCCAACTCTCTAGAAATTTTAGCTCTTGGGCATCAATAAAGATGCTCATATGTAAAAATGTTTCTTCTGAACGGCAGTAACCATGACTTTCTGTCCCTGGCATCTTGGTGCGGCTTAGGTGTTCACTAGTATTTTCTGAATTTGAGACAAGGCAAAGCTTTTTCGTAAGGCTTGTGTGGAGGGACGAGACTCTCATCTGTGGCATGACTGTCAGGATGTTTCTTTGCAAGCCTATGTGACCCCCTAATACTTATGACTTGGTAGCCACGAGCAGTTTCCTAAAAAAATTCTATTACAAGAACTGTGGCACTGCAGCATTATAGTGAAAGCAGGGACTGGCTGAACAAGTTTTCTAGAAAGAAATGAAGAATCTCTCAGAATTGTGTAGCCCTCCAGTGTCCATGAAGGCGACACATGCACTTCATCTCCCTTGATTGTGGTTCACTCTCAAACCTGAGGCAGGAAGGGCAATGTGGTGACCTATACCCGTGATGTTAAAAATGACAGATGTAGCTTTGTTCATTATGTGAATGTGCCCTTGTTAAGGAAGACAGTGATCCCACTGTCCTGCCCACACAAGCACCCTTCGTCGATGAGTCCCAAATCAGCAAATAAGCCTGTGCTAAAGGCCTACTCTGCAAGAAGGCGTAAGACCATTTTTGGCTCAACCCTTGGCTCTCACTGCTCAGCTCTGAGACAGAGGAGCAAGGGCCATGCGAATGAGTGGAGGGGAGTTTGCAGCATGTGCTTTTAGTGGCTTGGTGGGATGACAGTGGCTGTGGGTTACCTGTGAGGAAAATAGTGCACTGGAGGGAGCAGGTGCGAGATTTGCAGAATGTGGTAATTTTGCCTGGGGCAAGAGGTCAGGCTAATGGGCGACTGAGAACTGTTGTAGCCGCACAGGGGGTAGCAGCAGTTGCTGGAGCAGAAGTTGGTTGTGGGGAGTAAATGAAAGTAATAAAAGATTCAACCCACTTTGTAGGTATGTTGACCCGCTGCTAAAAAACTGATGCTAGTCGCTTTTTAATTGATCTTTGTTAACCTATCATCCAGTGCTCTTTGGTTGATCAAGTCCTCTCGGGCAACCCCTTTGGGTCCCCCACCACTGTGAGAGCTTTTCTGTCCTCTCAATAAATCCTGCTTTCAAAAAATAAAAAAATAAAGCCCTCTCTTTCCTGTATTATAGAATGTGCAAGTTCAGGAAAGAAATTGGCATAGCTCAGATTCATCCCATCTTCGGATGAGATTCTTCTTAAATTATCTTTGATGTAAGAACCGGTTTTGTATTTGTAGCTGTAAGAAGGACGTTTAAGAAAAACATTCACAGCTGGGTTCGGTGGCTCAGCCTATAATCCCGCACTTTGGGAGGCTGAGGTGAGTGGATTGCCTGAGTCCGCGGGTTCGAGACCTGCCTGGGCAACTTGGCGAGAGCTCATCTCTACAGTGAATCAAAAAATTAGCTGGGCATGGTAGTGCACGCCTGTAGTTCCAGCTACTCGGAAGGCTGAGGTGGAAGGATCGCTGGAGCCCAGTAGATCGAGGCTGCGGTGGCCGGGAGCGGCCACTGCACTCCAGTCTGGGTGACAGAGTGAGACTCCAACTCAAAAAAAACCCCAAAAAACATTCACTAATCCATTTGTCAAATCATTCCCAGAATATTCTTCCTTATAGCTATAAAAACAAAACAAAACACTTTGTGCTAATGATTATTGTTGTTTGTTCTTAAATTGTGGTTAAGATATACTTCACATAACATTAACCATTTTTACGTATAAAATGCAGTGTTATTAAGTACATTCACTTATGTATGGGATGGTCATATTTATCATCCCAAGTGGGAACTCTTGGGATAACAAACCCATATTCCCTCTTCCCCAGTCCCTGCCAAGATTGGCTCTTGCTTCAAGTGACTTAGTCTTGACTTTGAAACTAGAATTTTTAAGTGTCTTGAGAGCAGGTAGGCAACACAACTCAAGTGTCTTTGTACCCCAGTCTAGGACTGAGCACATATTGAGGGCTCATCACTCCTGTTTGATGGAGGTGGAGGACTGAATGCTGGAGGAAGGACCAAGTAGCCTTTCCAGAGATTTTGAGCCCAAGACTACTTTTTTTTTTAATTTGTGGGTTTTTTTGTTTTTTTTTTTGAGTTGGAGTCTCACTCTGTCACCCAGACTGGAGTGCAGTGGCACACTCCTGGCCACCGCAGCCTCGACCTGCTGGGCTCCAGCGATCCTTCCGCCTCTGCTTTCCAAGTAGCTGGATCTACAGGTGCACGCTACTAAGCGCGGCTAATTTTTTTTTTATTTATTGTAGAGATGAGGTCTGGTCAATTTGTCCAGGCAGGTCTCGAACCCGCGGACGCAAGCAATCCACTCACCTCAGTCCAAGCGTGGGATTACAGGCTGAGCCACCGAGCCCGGCTAATTTATGGTTTTTATTATAATTTTTTTTTTTTTTTAGTTGGAGTCTCACTCCGTCGCCCAGGCTGGAGTGCAGTGGCACACTCACAGCCACCCCAGTGTCGTCCTGCTGGACTCCAGCAATCCTTCTGCCTCAACCTTCCAAGTAGCCAGAACTACAGGCCGCACGCTACCACACCCGGCTAAATTATAATTTTTAATTGACAAAAATGGACATATTTATGGTGCACAACATGGGGTTTTTAAGTGCGTGTTTGGAATGGTTCAGTCAAGCTAATTAACATATGCATTATCTCATTTGCTTATCTTTTTTGTGGTCACGTGGGGTTTTTTAAACTTTTTTTTAAATTATAAAGGTGTGGGGTATAATTCAGGGTTAGATATACAAACGTTGATTATGCAGGTAACCTTGTTGATGAGGTATGCCCCTCCTTACCCTAGCAGTTTCCCGAAACTGCCAATCATTCCCCCTCCCAACAGTTTCCCACAACTGCCAATCTTCCCTCCTCCAACCCCCAAGACAACTCTCTTATCAGGGCAAGAACTTCTCAAGGAAATTCAGAAATGGTAGGGTTTTAGGCGCATGGCATATTATTGCCAGGGGTCATAAAGTTAACATTAATGTGTGAATCAATGGACATAAGGAGTGGGAGGTACTGGGGTTGAATGGGGAAAATCTCGCCCTGTCTAAAGCTTTTCAAATTTAGATTTTCATCAAATGCTCTTTCAGCCAAACATTCTGACCATGACAGAGTCAGCTGAAGAGCCACAGATTTGTGATCCTTAATATAAAGTCTTGCCGATAACCATTTCCACAGATAACCAGGTGGTATAAGACCTTTAGCGGCAATTCTGAAAAATCAAGCCTTGGACAGAGCTCCAGAAGTGAGCCTCATTCATGTACCTCCGTGAACGTTTAGAATCTCATCTCAAGTTGGACCACATAGACTGAGAGGAATCCTTTAACTTTCCGAAAATTATTTAAAAGGACAGCAACTTTGTCCTTTCTTAGACACGTTGTTCGCCACCAAAAATCTGTTTCCCAGACTTAACGATGTGATACCTGTGTCCTATGCTTCTGTGTGTTTTTTAGTTATCTTTCCAGTATGTAGTTCATGGAGTTCCTCTGACCTGGTAGTTTCTGTCCCTCTTACGGGGCATGCAGCATGCCCTATTCTCTGGGGATAGATGCCAGACTGTTGTAGTAATGGAGAGAGCTAAGCCATTAGGGTACAGGAGCAAAGGGAGCATGAACAGGTATGTGCTGTCTGTGACTCCGGCACCTTTCATGCCAGGTTCAACAACCCATGCAGACAGATAACCTCATCTGAACACTGAATTAGCACATAAGCTTCTCTAAAACGGATAAAAGTCTGTGATGCTATCCCTGCCTTGGAGAAAAAGGGGGCTTTGTGATGCGTTCTGGTAGTTTAGATCCATCTTCTGTGAGGCAAAAATGACAAGGTCTAGAATCTGGAGGCATGAGGTTCCAAGACACTGGAAGCCTAGGTAGAAGGATGGCTAGTGAAATTTAGACCATGTTGAGCCCTACCTTTGTTCCTTGGGATGTTGGATATCCCCTCTACACCTATGGATCCATCTGTATTATTGCATTAATCATCTGGCAAATGAAAAAGAGCCGCCAAAAATTAAGGCTGGAACCTAACAGGAGCTGTTATCGGGTAGGGAAACACTATAACCATGACTAAATTGATAAGCCTCAAACAAGATTTTATCCTCCTATTTTCTCTTGTTAACTTTATCCCTTGCTTTTTTTTTTTTTTTTAAAGCAGGGTTTATTAAGTGGACAGAAAAGCTCCCACAGTGGGAGGGGACCTGAGGAAATTGCCCTCCCTTGCTTTTTTTTAAAGGGGGATTTCCTTACTGGATCCCAGAACAGCTCCCAATTTGGGTGATTATTCTGGCTGGTGTTCATTTAGGGCCTTGATAGCTGAAGTTCTTTGGCTACTACAACCACCCATCATTCTTTAATCGATTCCATGTTTCTCTATCTTACCCCGAATTCCCACAGAATTTATCAAAAGAATGAGGGTGGCATAGAGTATGGAAGAGCTTGAAAGTAAGTCAGATATAAGCAGAGAAGGAAAACATTGGGATGAAAAAGACAGAACACAGAAAGGAAAGGTAGAAGAACATATAAAATTGAAATACAGAAAATGGAGAAATGTTTATGAATTTTTTTCCATTTTAGACATGGCAAGAAAATTGTGTACCAGCATCACATTTTGAGGTTTTTGTCTTTAAGTGTCATGAATTTTGTTTCACTTTAGACTTGGAAAGAAAATGGTGTTCCAGCTTCACATTCTAATGTTTTTGTCTTTAAGTGTCACCGCAGAATCAAACAAAGGTCTAGAGAGAGAACATCAAGAGGTAAAGTCCCAGTCTCTCCTCTGACTCACTTCTACTGTGTGTAAGCTTCACATGGATCCCGACCCTCTATTACCCCTGGTGCCAGAGTCATGTCTTCCAACCAGTGAAGGCTCCAATACCCCCAAAGACAATTTCTTACAGAACTCCTCTTTAAGTGGAAAGCCAGAGTCTGGGAGCATTCTAAAACTCGCCACCTTACTTTCCTGAGAATGAAGACTGAAGTAGAACAGAAGTCCTCAACTGTGTCATTCCCTGTTTTTACAACCCTGTGGAAGTTACTTCAACTCTTAGTCTTGTTCTCCATAAAATAAGCAAAACACACTTACAGAGTGGTTGTGAAGACCAAATGAGTTGCGGACAGGACAATACATTGCATATGGTTGCATTGTGCACAGATACAACTTAGAGCACTGACTCTTGGGGTTTTCAGTCTCCTCTCATTCAAAGGCCATTAGCTTCCTATATAGGGTGTCCCTGAATCCTCTGCTATTCCATCTAACCCTATGTCCTGGTTCCTCAGCTAGGAGAACTTCCCAGAAAGAAGCCGAGAAGCTGCAGGAGCTGCTCTCTGTCATGAAAAGGTGATCTCTTGGTCTTTGTATTCTCCCAACTCCCACCCTGGCCTGTGTCAATTTCTTGGTGTGGCCTGGGGCAGGGATAAGGAGAAGGAATTGCTGGGAGGGAGATATACACAGTGCGGGCTGCATCACTAGTTAAGAGGGTTTCCAGGGTAAATGGGTGTCCAAACATCTCAGACGAGTCATCCAATTCTGCTTTAGACTAGCGTCACAGAAGACCTGGAATTCATGATTAAACTAGAGCATATTTCATTTAAAAAAACTCTACAGGGGGTTGCACTCGGCCAAGAGACGAGTTATCCAGACAAGATAATGGGTTTTTCATGAAGAAGCCATCATTGCCATATTCTCTTTACAGATGTACCGTTTCTGGTTTTTCTTTCTTTTTTCTTTTTTGAGTGGGATTCTCACTCTGTCGCCCAGGCTGGAGTGCAGTGGCTTGCTCACAGCCACCACAGCCTTGACCTGCAGGGCTCAGGCAATCCTTCCGTCTCAGTCTTCCAAGTAGCTGGAACTACAGGTGCACGGCGCCATGCCCAGCTAATTTTTTGATTTATTGTAGAGACGAGATCTTGCCAAGTTGCCCAGGCTGGTCTTGAATCTCTGGGCTCAGGCAGTCCTCTCGCTTTGGCCTCCCAGAGTGCTGGGATTATAGGCGTGAGCCACAGTGCCTGGCCCGGGGGTATCCTTTCATGGGAAGACCCCCTTGAGTCTGGCTAGACCCTGCTGATGTTTGTTCCCTCCTCTGGTTCTGTCTTGAGGGAGGCCAGTTCCTGGGAGATAGCCTTTAGGAGACTATCATCTTATCCTCTTAAAATTTCTAGATTATAGAATTGATTCTCAAGCGACATTGGGCACAGCAGCAGGGATATCTGTTAGTCTTCAGAATGTAGGGGTCCTACAAGGATCTCATTTTACATTTAGGTTGATGTACTAAATACCAGACTTTGGGTTTCTTAGCCTCAAATAAGACTGATCCAGGTTCAACCTGGTGATGTTCCTGGTGATACCCTATCAGCAAACCAAGTGGCTCCCCATCTACCTAGTTCTCTTCTCCCACTTCAGCTTCTCAACAAGGTCAGCAGAGCACTGACCCCAGCTCCCAATCCTCTGAGCACCGTGCCATCTCAAGGGTTGTCTGAGACCTTGCCCAACAAGCCTCAGACCCTCTGCCCAACCCACCGTCCCCTGCTAGATGGCATTTTCTAAGGTCAAAAGGTAGAGGGACAGACATCAAGGGGTGTAGGCCCTAGGACTTACAGGACTAGGGAAGGGAAGTGCCGAGCCCAGTCCACACTCTTCCAAGAAGGCACATGTAACTTCATCATTAACATTGCCATGTTTCTCTTCCCAGCCAAGGCTGGCTTCCTCAGGTGGAAGGTGTGCGGCGGCTCCTGTGTACAGATCCCTGCTGTCAAATCTGCAATGATGTGGCTCTGGAGATTCAGCAGTTGCTGGAGGGTGAGAACAACCAGAACTCACCCACTTTATTGGGGCAAACTCAGGGCTCTTCTCACCTAGATACTTTGTCCATGTCTGGTGAGTCCTTTGAGCAGAGTCTGGAGCTGGGTTCCCAGAGCTCCAGAGCAGTTTCGCCGGCATTTATAACCCCAATACCAACACAATTAATGGATCAGAAACCTTTAACCCAGTCAGCAGACCAGTCAACCGGTGCAGTCAATGTCCAAGATGGCTGGACCGATTACCTTCAGCAAGGGCAGAAATTTCAAGTTTCAGATGTGTCTGAGGTCATGGGATTGATGCCTTCTTCAAGCTTAAAGGAGCCCGGGATTTCTCCGAACCAGCAGGAGACAAGGAAGAAAAAGTCCCAATTTGTCCTGGAGAACCAAGGTTAGCAGCCCTTGAATACTATATTCCCGTTCTTCCCTGGGTCCATAGCTCTCAAACCTAAAACAATACCCTGTGACCCTGCATTCCCTTCACCTGCTGTTCCTATGTCCAAAATGCCCTGAGGTACCTTTAACTACAAGGACATAAATGCATGCATTTCCACACTTGTGGGCTTCCAAGATCAGTGGAGGAGTTCCCGGGCACCTTATACCACACCACTTCCAATGTTTTCAAAGCCTAGAAAACCAATCAACCGATATTTTTTTCATCCTGAATGCCCTCTAAGACTTTTGTTGAAAAGACGAGCTTTCATCTCTGATTCTGGAAGGCCAGTTCATCCACTCAAGTTTTTTGGGTTTTTGAAGGATCCACTATGGACTCAGAGCAGAAATATCTGGGCCCAGATATCTGGAGAAAATCCCAAACCCCATGGCTCTGGGTCTACCCTCTCCCCACTTTCAGCTTCTAAGTGGTCTCTTTCCATTGCTTGGAAAATACACTGAGGTCTCAGTGTGCCGTTTGCAGTTGCCTTGCCATGGTTTCTCTTTTTGATAAAGTAAGTCCCCGCCTATAGCGATCTCTCCACAATAGGGAAGTCCTTGGCCCTTTCTTTTTTTTTTTTTCCTGAGTTGGAGTCTCACTCTGTCGCCCAGACTGGAGTGCAGTGGTTGCTCCCGGCCACTGCAGCCTCAACCTGCTGGGCTCCAGCGATCCTTCCGCCTCTGCCTTCCAAGTAGCTGGAACTGCAGGCGTGTGCTACCACACCTGGCTAATTTTTGATTTATTGTAGAGATGAGGTCTCGCCAAGTTGCCCAGGCGGGTCTCGAACCCACGGGCTCAGGTAATCCACTCACCTCGGCCTCCCAAAGCACTGGGATTACAGGCTGAGCCAGCGAGCCCGGCCGTCCCTTTCTCTTCAATGATTTTTCCTAAAACTTCCCCCACCTCAGTTAGTCCCACCTTCTTCCCTACGTTTGGACTTCTCCACCTGACCACTGACAAACCCAGATCCATGTCCCACATCTTGACTGTGGCCAAGGAAAGCCTTGGAGTGACTGTAGAGGCAGCTCCAGCTTCAGTGGAATTTGCCAGCTGTTGCCCAGAGGTTGCAGTAGATGCAGGGAACCTTACAAAGTAAGGTAACCTTACAACGGACCCTCTCTGATTGAGGAAGTCAATTCCAGTCCTCAAGAGGGAGGTAGTATTCTCCTGGAGCATGCCCAGAGGCTGCTGGGGTTCCATTTCCAGGAACCACTGAAGTAACAGGTTGATTTGCCATTGCTGAGCTTGCTCCAAAAGATCCAGCAGTCTATTCAGTTGCTCCAGTCCCCGGCTGACCAGCAATCCTTGCCTTGGAGCAGCACAGCCCTGACCTGTGTGAGTGTCCCCCAGCCTTCAGCACCAGAGGCCAGTGGGAATAGTGACCGCACTGATCCATGGTGGCAGCAGGGCTGGTCCACGGCTGCTTGCTCAGGCAATGTCAGAGCCACGCATAACAAATGTGAGGAGATCTGCTAGGGCGTTGTTCCTGCCCATATCTGCAGTTGTTGAGATTGCAAATCACTGGCTCTGCAACTTTCCAGGGGCCCAGGTGGCAACTTGGTCACCCTGTCCTCTGGAAAGCAAACACCTAGACCAGGAGGCAGCAATCAGCCCCTGTAAAGATCAGGAAGTGAAACTCTAAATACTGACAGGCTTGACCAACAGCAGCAAGCCTTACCAGATGCTGTTATTGATGGCCCTGAGCTGCCTGGACCCTGTCTCAGTAAGCCACTGAGAAACATGAGACAAGTTTTGGCCTTTCTGTCAGGGCTTCCTGCTCTCTATTATACTCTGGCTTTCTCCAGGGCCATGGCTCTAGGCAATCATTTGCCAATCTACAGTGGCGGATTGGGCCCATTAGAGCCTCTAACTCAATCTCATCTGAATAGCAAGGTATAAGTCCCGGCCCATGCTTTCAGGCTGCCAATGAGACTTATGCAGACAGTGTACAAATGTCCCAGACTGAAATACAAGTAAACGGAGATGGTGCCTCTAGACAGCCAGACAGATCCTGATAGCCCCTAATCACACAAGACACATTTCTTGGTCAAACTAAATTTCTACCTGAAAAATAAATTCCTGGAGATAAATTTGGGAAGTTCCATAAAGACAGAGGAGTCCAGGGAAAAAATTCTGGCCATCTCAAAGAATATTTCCACCTAAGGATCTTTAAGAGTCTAAACAAGCTGGGCTCGGTGGCTCAGCCTGTAATCCTGCACCTTTGGGAGGCTGAGGTGAGTGGATTGCCTGAGCCAGCGGGTTCGAGACCCGCCTGGGCAGTGAGACCTCATCTCTACAATAAATCAAAAAATCAGCTGGGCGTGGTAGTGCATGCCTGTAATTCCGGCTACTTGGAAGGCTGAGGCGGAAGGATCGCCGGAGCCCAGCAGGTCGAGGCTGCGGTGGCCGGGAGCGGCCACTGCACTCCAGTCTGGGTGACAGAGTGAGACTCCAACTCAAAAAAAAAAAAAAAAAAAAAAAAGAGTCTAAACATTGCTAAACCAAGGGAAAACATTGCTCTAGGAGCTCCCTATCCCACCAGCCATCCAATGTGCCCCAGATCCAGTATGGGCCTGCTTAAAATACTAGTTTGCAGTTGAACTAAAGGCAATGCAGCAGAGCTAAAAGCAACCAAGTTCCAGAGTGGATTCCATGGTTTTGCCCACCGGACCTCTGAGATCTCACAACCCAGAGCACACATAACAGAGGCCCAGGCATTTGTGTTCATCTGGAGGCTAGAGCGAACAATCCAGCCTGGACCCCACAGCCCAGCCCTTTGCAAGAGTGAGAACAAACCCCTACTTTGGTAGTGAAAACAGAACTCAGTGAAATTTGAAGCAGCACGGAATCGCATAGGAGGTGGTGCAGCATTGGGGCTCTCCCCAGCCAGAGAACACCAATTCTATTGAGGTTCAGAGGCCAGTAGGCACACATCAGCAGAACTCCAGAGCCTATGACTTCCCAAATATCTCTCCAGGATCTTTCTTAGGTAAAATTTTAGTTTAGCCAAGATGGTTTCCTGGAGTAGGAACTCACAAGGATCTGTCTGGAGCTGTAGAGCCACCATCTCCATCCTCTCAGTGCTGGCTACTGCATGCCAGTATTTTCGCCCGCTCACTTTAAGTTCCTGAGGCATCCTCCAGGATTACGTGGGGCAAAAGGACCAGGCAAGAATAGTTTGCAAGGCTGTTGGTGTAAGCTGAATGTCCTCACCCAAACAATGATTCCTGAGAATGCCAAAGATGGGGTGCCCAGGCCTTAAAAGGCCAACTTACTGAACCATTATTTGCTGGGCCAAATTTTGCAAGTTCAGTATGTGAAAGGGTCAAATTTTCAGATTCATTGTTTTCAGGGTCAAATATTTCAGGGTCATGTTTTGCAGGGCAAAAATGGGCAGGGCCAAAATGTTCAGCGCCATACTTTCCAGGGCCAAGAGCTGTAGGGTCTGGTAAGGGCAGCTTATACTCACAAAAGCTCTACCCTTCCAGAAGCTTCAGAAGTTGGTTTGGGAAATAAGATGAAGATCTTTCTGCACTGGATTAACCCTGAAATGAAAGGTCAAAGACCTGAGGAATCCATTCTCCTCCCTAAGGCTGAGACATTGGCCAAAGCCAAGACAAAAAACATTGAGAAGAGTCCATCCCTCCCCAAAGACCCCGTGGGGGGTGCTAACTCGGAGAAGACGACAGAGGACCCTGAGGCCCAGCTTCCCCCTCCTGATGAGGAAGGCCTGACCTTCTGTGATGCCCCCCAATATTGAGACAATCAATTCTAGCAGCACTTCCTTCAGTCTGGCCAGTCCTGGGGCCTGTGCCACTTTCACAGCTGCTTCAAACTCTGTCTTCAACTGACTGTGCCACCTAACCAGGAAATCTATCCCAGGTCTCAACTCTTACCTCAGCAGAAAGCACTGATTTATACAAGGAGAATACCCATTCCAAGAAAGAAGAGTTTGTAGGATCCTGAACCTCTGAATTCCCCTGAAAAAGGCTGTCTTCGCCATTTCCATCAGCATGCATTTGAGGCAGGGACTTCTCCAAATATACTCTATATCTCTAAGCAAAGAGCCACCTGTTTGTGCTTCCTTATTTTCATTGTGGTTTATGATAGAGAGAGAGAGAGAGTAGAGGACCTAAAAAATACTTCCCACATGGTATAGGAGCTTAAATCCACATTTCATTTCAGATGGGTCAGCATTCCACATGACTCCTCCCAGTCCCACCCTAGACTGTGGATAAAGGGACTTGAACAGAGAAGGAAGGCCCTTGTTTAAGGTGCATTGAAGGTAAATGTCAGGCTTGAATTCTGTCATGATTTCCCACGGTGTGCTTGGGCCCAGAGGAGCAATGTAGACACCATGATAGTAGAAGTAGTGGTTAGGAATCTAACACGTTTTTGGCCCACAAGCAAAATTCATTAATAACTTCTATATAGCATATGCCCACAATCTGGAGGGAAGGTTTTTAGAATGCCACAGTTCTTCCTCATTGAGAAAGAGCTTTTGTGTTATCAAAAGCACACAGCTAATGTGACAGATGTCAAAACCAAATGTTACAATATCCCTGTCTTTTCCCTGTTGTTATTGAGTTCTTTAAGGGTAACTCATCTGGGAGCCTGCTGTAGCCCTATTGTCTCTTCTGACCCCCATTGCCTTTCAGCTGCATGGAAGGAAAGCTGCCTAGAATGAAGATCAGTTGATGAGGAGGTCCTTATAAGGGTCACAATAAAAATGACTTTGAGCTGAGTCTTGCATTCCACAATTCAAATATTCAAGTACTTACTATGTGCCAGACAGTAGAGATACAACAGTGGACAATACACAGGCCTTGTCTCATGAAGCTCATGGACTCTGGGATAGACAGTCATATAAAAAGTCATTGGGAGCAACAGATAAGAGCTGGTTAAAAGAAATAGATAAAAGTACACAGGTAGGCACTTAACCTAGTTTTGGGGGGTGTTCATGGAAAGTTTCCTGAAAGAGGTAATGTTTAGGTTGAGTTTCAAAGGATGTGCAGGAGTTAGCCAAGAAGGAGGTGGGGAGTAGGTAGGCTTTCCAGGGTGAGAATATAACATGAGCAGATATTGAAAGTGGACTGGATAAAAAAAAATGTGGTACATATACATGATGGGATTTTTTTTTTTTTTTTAGTTAGAGTCTCACTCTGTCACCCAGGCTGGAGGGCAGTGGCACACTCATGGCCACCGCAGCCTCCACCTGCTAGGCTCAAGGCGATCCTTCCGCTTCAGCCTCCCAAGTAGCTGAGACTACAGGCACATGCCACCAAGCCTGGCTAATTTTTGATTTATTGTAGAGATGAGTCTTGCCATGTTGCCCAGGCTGTTCTCGAACCTGTGGGCTCAGGCAATCTTCTCATCTCTGCCTCCCAAAGTGCTGGGATTACAGGTGTGAATCAACACACCCGTGGTGGAATATTAATCCAACCGTAAAGAACAAAATTATGGCCTTTGCAGCAACATGGATGCAGCTGGAGACCATCATACTAAGTGAACTATCACAGAAACAAAACTGAGTACCACTTGTTCTCTCCCTCATAAGCGGACCCTGATCACTGCTCACACAAGCACAAGGGTAGGATCAGTAGACGCTGGACACTGCAAGGGGAGGGGGGAGGGCAGGGGGGCACATGGCAACACACTGGGTATCTGGTCCACCACCATCAGGGGGATAGAGGGCCAGCTAAAAGCCCAAACTTCACCTGCATGCAACTTATATGGAAAATTCTCACTTAAACCCCACAACTCTACAAAAAAAAAAAAAAGAAGCAAAGACATGGTGTCAAATAAATGGTGTGCTGTGTCAGAGAACGGTGACTCACTGAAGCAGCCCCTGTACCCCTGTATAATTAAAAAGTATATTAAGTGTTTAAGGGACCAGAATGAAGTTGCCAAATTGGAGAATGGATGGCATTCATTCACCCATTCTTTCATCCCTTCAACAAATAGCGAGTACCTACTGTATGCCGGGCATTTTTTTTTTTTGAGTTGGAATCTCACTCTGTCACCCAGACTGGAGGGCAGTGGCCGCTCCCAGCGACCGCAGCCTCGACCTGCTGGGCTCTGGCGATCCTTCTGCCTCAGCCCTCCTAGTAGCTGGAACTACAGGCGTGTGCTACCACACCCAGCTAATTTTTGATTTATTGTAGAGATGAGGTCTTGCCAAGTTGCCCAGGTGGGTCTCAAACCCGTGGGCTCAGGCAATCCACTCACCTTGGCCTCCCAAAGCGCTGGGATTACAGGCTGAGCCACCGAGCTCGGCCTGCCAGGCATTTTTATAGGCACTAGAAATACAGCAGTAAACATAAGAGGCAAAATAAAATCTGCTTCCAGGAAGCTTACATTGGGGAGTACTTGGGAAGGAGGCAAAAGATGTATAAATAAAAAATATAGTCTGTAGAAAGTGACCAGATACGTGCAAAAATCAGGGTAAGAGGGCTAGAAAACACTTGAGTGGAATACAGTTTTAAATAGGACTCTGGGATAGACAGTCATATAGGAGAGTTTTCACTAAGAAATTAACATGTGAGCAAGGACTGAGAGAGTAATGAGAGAGTAAGCCACATGGGTAACTGTGGAAGAGCATTCCAGTCAGAAATGATAGCTAATGCAGGTGTCTGGAGGCTGGAGCATGCCTAAACTATTAGAAGAAATAAGGACGACAATTAGCCTACGGCAGAGTAATCAAGAGAGAAAGTAGTCAAGGATGACGTCAGGCCAGTGAGGGGCCAGTCAGAGGGTATAAGGGTCTGGTAGGTCAATGCAGAAGCTGGTTCTTACTCTCAGTAAATGGGGGAGCTATTAGAAGGTCTGCTTAGATCTGACTGATGTTTTTTTGTTGTTAGTTTTTTTATTTTAAAGATGTGGGGTACAATTCAGGATTAGGTATACAAATGTTCATTATGAAGATACTCTTGTTGATGAGGTGTGTCCCCTTTCCCAGGCAGAGTCCCATTACTGTAAATCCCACTTCCCCGCTCCCCCCCCAGGCAGTTTCCCACTACTGCAATCCTTATAGTATTACGATAATTGATCAAGGTCCACTTATGAGTGAAAACATGTGAAACTCAGTTCTTTGTTTCTGTGAAAGATCACTCAGTATTATAGACTCTAAATTCATCCAGATAGATATTTAGATAACTAAATAAAGACAGACAGATACAGATAGATGTAAAACCATGAGACTAGATATGACCACTAAAGGAGTGAATGTTAATAAAGAAGAGATCTAAGGAGTGGGCTCTTGGAACTCTCCATTGTTAAAAAATTGGGAAGAAGAAAAGAAACCAGTAAGCAGAGGAGACTGAGACACGGTAACCAGCAAGATAGGAGGAAAGCGAGAAGAGTAGAATACTGGAAGCCAACAGAGGAAAGTGTTTTGAGAAGAAAACAACCAACTTAATGATAAGTTGCCAATCAGTCAGTTAAGATGAGCACTTGTAGTTGATCCTTAGGTTTAGTAATATAGAGATCATTCATGACCTTGAGAAGAACAGCTCCTGGTGAGTGATGGAGGAACAGACATGACTCAAGTGGACTAAACGAATAGAAGGAAAGCAATTGGTGGCAGCAAGTGTAATCAATTTCTTCAAGGACTTTTGTTTCATAGAGGTGCAGAAAAAGGCAACAGTGGGAGGGACGAGTAGAAAGCAGAAAGAGGTTTTTTTAAAATGGGAAACAATCTGTTGGATGTTGATGGAGAGGATCTAGTTAAGTGGGATAAATTGACGATGCAACAGAACAAGGGAAGAACTTCTGGAACAATGTTGTGGAACAGAAGTGAAGGATGCAAATCCTCAAGCCAAGGGGATGGCTTTGTCTAAAAACAGACAGACTGCAGGCGGTCAAGAAAAGGCAACATTAATAGGGAGGACTTTGTGGTAGGAGAAGAAAGGTTTTCCCCACATATAAGAGAGCGTGGGCAAAGACCCAGAAAGATGAATGAAAAGTTGGGAAGAGACCATGCCTGTAGGAAGAAGGGGAGTAACTGGGGAGGCAAAGTTGGAAAGCCAGAGGTAGAGAGAAATTCTTGAAATTACCATGGAAAGTTCCCATTAGGGCCTAGGGAGCTGGTAGCAGTGTGAGAGCCCAGACGGGCAGGAAAAGGTGGTTGAAGTTGCTGGTGTGCAGGTGCTTTTGGAACATGGGAGCAGCAAGAGAGATCACAGAGAACGTTCTAAGTGCATGGAGCCTGAGACAGAGCATAGGGCTGGAGACAGACAAAATGGGCAGGGGTAGCATTCTCGTGCTCAGGAAAGGACCAGGTAGGTTTTGGGGCTGGGAGAGGACTGGGAAGCAGAAAGACAGAGAGGCTGTCCTGAGAAGATGGGATGGACCTTGATTTTGGTCAACGATGATGATCCCTCAGAAGGCAGCACCTCTGCATTCCCCTTTGAACCTACCTCAGAGGAGCCAACAGCTGGAGAAAGGGCAGGGAGTGCTGTTACTTCTTCAGGATGTGTTATGAGGGGCAGTAGGATGCCCCTGGTTCCTAGGGAAATCCAGGCTCACTCAATCCAGGATCCCATCAATACAGGAGGAGGTGGTAGCAGGACTTGCTTTCTCTGATGGGTCCTCAGCATTTAGCACAATGGGTCCACAGCTAGCAGGACTGAGAAAGCCCAGATGGGAAGAATCATGATATGTTATTCCTCTGAATGGTGATTCTGTGCCCAAGGGATGGGGGCTCAGCCCCTAGATGGCCCCCAGGGCAGGGAGGCACAAGGTCCAGGTCTGCTTATCCAACATTAAACAGGTGTTCCCTAAAGCATTCTCAAAGATCAAAGGAGATCCTGTGACAGGCACAGGATCACATTATAATATGTGTATAATAATCCCTGCCTGGTGGGAATTGGGCAGAGAGCCATGTAGGAGGAAGACACAAAATCAAGTATCTTAGAAGGATTAGCTGGGCTCGGTGACTCAGCCTGTAATCCCACGCCTTTGGGAGGCTGAGGTGAGTGGATTGCCTGAGCCTGCGGGTCTGGAACCCACAGTGAGACCTCATCTCTACAATAAATCAAAAAAAAAAAAAAAAAAATAGCCGGGCGTGGTAGCGTGCACCTGTAATTCCGGCTACTCGGAAGGCTGAGGCGGAAGGTGGCCGGGAGCAGCCACTGCACTCCAGTCTGGGTGACTGAGTGAGACTCCAACTCAAAAAAAAAGAAGGATCACAGCAATGCCAGGTGAGCAGCCAGGGTCAGCGTGCACACAACCTGGTTTTGGGTGGAGCGGGTCTGTTCCATGGCCCCCCATAGGCTCCTACCTGCCCCAGCAGATTTCTATTATGGTAATTTCAGGCAACTGACTGCCATGATTGCTCAACCTTTGTATCTGCTTTGTATCTTCCCTAGCAGGGAAGTCATAGAATACTCTGAGAACAGGAGTGATTTGGGGAGAACTTCCTTGCTTTGTTCAGTCCTGTCACACCAGCCTCTTGCCAGCAGGGGACAGAGATTCCCTGAGCTGGAACAGAAACTCCTTGCCCTGCTCGAAACTCCAGCTTGTTGAAGATCTTAGACTTAGGGCTCAATTATCCCCACTCGCCCATTCTAGTTCCTCTCCTCTGTAGGATTGGGGTGAACCATCCCTGCCCCTAAATTCTCACATCCTCTGAATCTCATCCTCTTTTGAAAGCCTCATCTCTATCCTTTAGCTAACCTTCCCATTGTGACACTCCTATACTTGCCCTTGCCTTTCTAGGCTGAAGCCCTGGGAAGATGCTAATAATGTATGAACATAGTAGTGAAAATAAAGCAAGTTACAATAATATTCATATTATAATCTCCTCCCCCCCTTCTTCTTCTCTGAGACAGGGTCTCGCTCTGTTGTTTAGGTTGGAGTGCAGTGGTGTGATCACGGCTCACTGCAGCCTCCAGCTCTTGGGCTCCGGCAATCCTCCTGCTTCAGCCTCCTTTTTATAGGCACGTGCCACCATGCCTGGCTAATTTTTTTGTACTTTTTGTAGGGATGAAGTCTTGCTATGTTGCCCATTACAGTATCATACAGAATAATTTCACTGCCATAAAAGTCCCCTGTTTTCCACGTTTTCATTGCTTTCTCCTTCCCCTCAAATCCCTGGAACTCACTGATCATTTTTATTAACGGTGGTAAAATTATGTATATGAAGTGTACCATTTTAGCCAACTATAAGGGTAGAGTTCAGTGGCATTTAGTACATTCACAAGGTTGTGTGACCATTGCCACTATAGTTCCAAAGCTTTTTTTGTCATCCCAACAGAAACTCTATATCTATTAAACAATAATTTTCCATTCCTCCCCTTTCCTTGGTAATCTCTATTCTACTTTCTGGTTCTATGAATTTGCCTATTGTAGGTACCAATTGAAATAAAATATTTATCCTTTAGTGCCTGGTTTATTTACTTAGCATAATGTTTTCAGGCTTCATCGTGTTACAGCATGTGTCAGAATTGCATTCCTTTTTATAGTTAGATAATTTTCCATTGTATGTATGTATATACCACATTTTGTTTGTTCATTCATCTTTTTCTTCACATTTTGGCTATTGTGAATAATGTTACTATGAACATTGGTGTGCAAGTATTTGAGAACCTGCTTTCTTTTCCTTTGGGTATATACACAGGAGTGGACTTACTTGACCATTATGGTAATTCTATGTTTAACTTTTATTGGAACTGCCAAACTGTCTTTCTTTCTTTTTTTTTTTTTTTTGAATAGAAGTCTCACTCTGTCACTAAGGCTCACAGTCACTGCAGCCTCAAACTGCTGGGCTCAGGCAACCCTTCCACCTCAGTCTTCCAAGTAGCTGGAACTACAGGCACGCACCACCATACTCAGCTAATTTTTTATTTATTGTAGAGACAAGTTCTCTCCAAGTTACCCAGGCTGGTCTCAAACCCCTGGGCTCAGGCAATTCTCTCATCTCAGCCTCCCAAAGTGCTGGGATTACAAGCGTGACCCACCACACCTGGCTGCCAAACTATTTTTCATAGCAGCTGTACAATTTTAGGGTCTCACCAGCAATGCACCAGGGTTTCAGTTTCTCCTCATCTTAGAAAACACTTGTTTTCTGTTTTTGTTTGTTTGTTTGTTTTCATAATGGCCATTCTAATGGTTGTGAAGTGTTATATCAATGTGGTTTGATTTGCATTTCTTTAGTGAGTAATGATGTTGAGCATCTTTTCTTTTCTTCTTTCTTTTTTTTTTTTTTTTGAGTTGGAGTCTCACTCTGTCACCCAGATTGGAGTGCAGTGGCCGCTCCCGGCCACCGCAGCCTCAACCTGCTGGGCTCCGGCGATCCTTCCACCTCAGCCTTCCAGTAGCTGGAACTACAGGCATGTGCTACCACGCCCCACGCCCGGCTAATTTTTTTTTTTATTATTGTAGAGATGAGGTCTCGCCAAATTGACCAGGTGGGTCTCGAACCTGTGGGCTCAGGCAATTCACTCACCTCAGCCTCCCAAAGTGCTGGGATTACAGGTTGAGCCACCAAGTCCGGCTTGAGCATCTTTTCATGTGTTTATTAGTCATTTGCATATCATCTTTGTAGATTATCTATTTAAGTTCTTTGCCCATTTTTGAATTGGGCTTTTTTTTTTGTTATTAACTACCGATCTTTTTACTGTCTCTATATGTTTGCCCTTCTCAAAGTGTCATATAATTGGAATCATACAGTATATAGCCTTTTCAGATTGATTTCTTTCACTTAGCAATTTGTATTTAAGGATCTTACATGTCTTTTCATGGCTTGATACCTCATTTTTAATGCATACAATATTCCATTGTATGGCTATACCACAGTTTATCTATTCACCTACTAAAGGACATCTATTGTTTCCAGGTTCTGGCGATCATGAATAAAACTGTCATAAACACCCATGTACGGGTTTTTGTGTGGATATAAGTTTTCAATTCATTTGGGTAAATACAAAGGAGCTCAAGCACTGGATCATATGATAGGAGTATTGGATCAGAGAGTCACAGGGATCCCTTTCTGTTATAAACATCCGGAATGCTCATGCTTTCTTTCAAGTATTTTTTTAAAGTCCACAGACCTAACTGGAATACACAACTGGGGACAGGAAAGGAGTGTGTATGTGTGCGTGTGCATATGTGTATGTGAGCTTTTGCTTAGGCTTCTGACCTAGGAGGTTCTTGAAGTGAAATGCCTCATGAGCACCAGCTGTCCTCTATGGTTAGGAGGGAAAATGTCTTCAGCCAGGAAGAGCAAATGAACCAAATGGGAGAACACAAAACTGAATACAATTCTTTACTGCACAGCTTCCTCAGAACCAATTACTATTTTCAAGCCTCAGTGTTTTCCTCAGACATTTTTCATGATGTTTTTCCTTTTTTTCCGCATTATGACCCATAGTAAGAAATGTAGTTTCTGACGTGACCCTGTACAGACATATTTATAAATATATGTTTATAGATCTATAACTGAACTCAAAGTTTTGTGAAATAATTCTGCTTGTATTACATGTGATGCTCCCTGATATTTTCTGATCTATTTTATTAAAACAACACTGATAGGGACTCTCTAAAATGATGTTGTGACTTACTAATGAATCTGGACTTGCAATTTGAAGGACAGCCTTAGGATCATTTTACATTTTTCTTTTTTTTTTGAGTTGGAGTCTCACTTGGTCGCCCAGACTGGAGTGCAGTGGCCGCTCCCGGCCACCGCAGCCTCGCCTGCTGGGCTCCGGCGATCCTTCCGCCTCAGCCTTCTGAGTAGCCGGAATTACAGGCATGCGCTAACAAGCCCGGCTGATTTTTTGATTTATTGTAGAGATGAGGTCTCGCCAAGTTGCCCAGGCGGGTCTCAAACCCGCGGGCTCAGGCAATCTGCTCACCTCGGCCTCCCAAAGTGCTGGGATTACAGGCTGAGCCACTGAGCCCGGCATCTCTCCATTTTTATAGATCTCCTTTAAGTTTTCTCTGCAATGTTTTACAGATGCAGTAAATTGACTTGCACATCTTGTTAGACTTATCCCTAAGTATTTCATGTGTTTTATGCTATTTTCAGTGGTATTGACTTTTTAAAATTTTGATTTCCAATCATTCATTGCAAGCAAATAGAAATACAATTAAATTTGCATAGAGGCTTTATATCTTAAAACCTGCTAAATTCACTTATTAGTTCTAATAGCATGTTTTGCAGATTCCCAACATTTTTTATATATTGGGGGAGGGCAAAAAATCCTGGATTTATAAAAAATTGTGTATTTATTTTTGCATAAAGTTCAGTCACCTTCAAAGTACTCTCCGTTTGATGCAATACATCTATGGAGACGCTTTTTCTACAGCTCAAAACAATTTTTGAAGTCATCAATTTTTATGCCTTTTAGTGCTTCTGTTATTTTTTGTTTCACCTGTGCCACATTGGCAAAACATTTTCATTTGAGGACTTTATTCATCTGGGGGGGGGAAGGTTGCTCGGGGTGAGTTTGGGTGAATAGGGAGGGTGGGGAATGGGGGTCGTGCTATTTTTGGTCAAAAACTGCTGAATACTCGGTGCAGTGCGGACGGGTGCACTCGTAAATCATGAAATGGGCAAAGCGTTGAAAGAAACTCCCCCCCCGCCAAAAAAAAAATTCACTGAAGCCAAATGCCACCTCTCACAACAACGCTAACTTACATGCTGATGTCGATGGGTTCCTAGAACATTACCTAGTGGGGGAAGCCTTGTAGTACAAGGTGCCCACTCTCCAAAAGATAACTTCCGTTTTTTGCTCCCCAACCCTTGTAAAGGACCATGTTATCTGTGAAGAAAGGCAATTTGATTTCTTTCTTTCTAATTGGATGCCATTTATTTCTTTTCCTTGCCTCACAGTACTGGCTAGAAGCTCCAGAACAATGCCTAATAGAAATGCTAATAGTGAATATCCTTATATCATTTCCAACCTTAGAATATAAGCGTCTAGTCTTTCAACTTTAAGTATGATATTAGCTGTAGAATTTTCATAGATGCCCTTTATTAGGAAGAACATTTTTTTCCTAGTTTGCTGAGATTTTTAAAATCAGGAATGCATGTTGGATTTTGTCAAATAATTTTTCTACATCTATTGAGATTATCATACTCATATGGTTTTTCTTTTATAGTTTTTTTGTTTGTTTAGCTTATAATGAATTACATCAATATTTCAAATGTTAAACCAAACTTGCATTCTTGGGCTAACCCCCACCCACTAGGTCATGATGTGTTATCCTTTTCACATACTTTTTTGTTTCAAAGTTTTAAAATTTTGTTTTAAATTTTGCAGCTGTGCTTATAAGAGATATTTGTCTGTACTTATGTCTTTGTCTGATTTTGACATCAAAGTAATGCTGGGCTCACACAAGTTGGGAAATTCTCTCCTCTTCAGTTGTATATTTTAGATTTTGTAGAAGATCAGTATTATTTCTTCTTTAAATGTTTGATAGAATTAAGCAACAAAGCCACTTGGGCCCAGAGTTTTCCTTGTTTGAAAGTTTTTTTGTTTTTTTAAAAATACAATTTCAATTTCCTTAATAGATATAGGGTTATTTAGGTATTGATTTTTTTCTTGAGTTAACCTTGGTAGTTTGTGTTTTTCAAAGAATTTATTTTCATCCAAGTTGTTGCATTTATTGGCATAAAGTTATTCATAATTGTCTCTTACTATCTCTCTTCTCTCTCTCTCTCTTTTTTTTTTTTTTTTTTTGAGCCCAGGAAATCAAGGCTGCAGGTAGCAATGAGCACACCACTGCACTCCAGGCTAGGTGGCAGAGTGAGGGCCTATCTAAAATAAAACAAAATAATAAAATAAAAATTGCTTGAGCCCAGGAGCTCGAGACCAGCCTGGGAAACATAGTGAGAACTTGTCTCTGAAAAAAAAAATTAGCAGGGTATGGAAGAGCATGCCTATAGTCCCAGCTACTCAGGAGGCTGAGGCTGAAGGATCATTTGAGCCCAGGAGGTCAAAGTTGCAGCCAGCCAAAATTGCACCACTGTACTTCAGCCTGGGTGACAGAGTGAGACCCTATCTCAAAAACAACAACAAAAAAGTATTGAGATTTGTATTATGACCCAGAATATTTTCTACTCTAGTAAATGCTCCATGTGCACTTTAAAAAATGTTTTCTACTGTTATTGGATGTAATGTTCCGATAAATGTTATTTATATCGTTTGTTGGCAGTGTTGATCAAGTCTTTTATTTTTGTTGATTTTTCTTATTCCATCAGTTTGAGAAAGGGATATTTGAATCCTCAAATATTTCTCCTTCAGTCCTGTAAGTTTTTCCTTCATTTATTTTGATGTTCTGTTAGGAACAGAAATATTTGTGTTGTCCTCTTGATTAACTGACCCATTTATCATTATAAAGTGACCTTTAGCCCTTCTCATAGTCTTTCTTCTGACATCTACTTTATTTGATGCTAATATGGCCAATGCAACTTTCTTTTTATTAAGATTAGCACACTATATATTTTTTCCATCCTTTTAACCAATGTGTCCCTTTATATTTAAAATGTGTTTCTTGTAGGTAGCTTTCAGTTGGTCTTGCCTGTTCAGATAATCTCTGCCTTTTTATTGGAGTGTTTGAACTATTTGCACATAATGTTATTATTGGTATGGCGGGTTTAAGTCTCTCATCTTGCAATTCATTTTCTATTTTTTCCATGTGTTCTTTATTACATTTTTTTGTTTTTTAATGCCTTTTTTTGGATTGAATGTTTGCTATGATTTTATTTTATCTCATTTGTTGAATTTGCTATAAATCTTTTTGCTATTTTGGTGGTTGCTTTAGAGTTTACAGCTGAACAGTTTAACTTATTACAGTCTATTTCCAAATGATGTTATATAACTTCAGATAAAGTATAAGAACTTTGCAATAGTATCTTTCTCTTCCTCCATGCCATGCCTTATGGTATTGTCATACGTTTTACTTACACTTATATTAAACACCATAAAATACACTGTCATTTCTGTTTAAACAATTATTTTCAAATAAATATAAAGAATAAGAAAAAATCTTCTATGTTTACCCATATTCTTACCATTTGTAAAGCTCTTCTTTTTGATGATTCTTATTTCCATCTTGTATCATTTTCCTTCTGCCTGAATGATTTCATTTAATATTTCTTGTAGGATGGGCCTCTTGGAGATAAATTCTGTCAGCTTTTATATGTCAAAAAAATCTTTATTTCATGTTACTAATAATAACTTTATTAAGACATAATTCCTGTGACATACAATTCACTCATTTAAAGTTTACAATTGAATAGGTTTTTTAAAAGATATTTGCAGAGTTGTACGACCATCACCACAATTTCAGAATGTTTTCATCATTCCAACAAGAAACTCCATAACCATTTGCAGTCATAGCCCATTTCCCCTTCCCCCTGCTTCCCATCCTCACCCTCATGCCTAAGCAGCTAAAATACTGTCTCTATATATTACCCTATTCTGGACATTTCATATAAATGGAGTTATATAATATGTGGCCTTTTGTGACTGGCTTCTTTCACTCAGCATAATGTTTTCATGTTGTAGTATATTAATACTTCATTTCTTTTTATTGCCAAATAATATCCCATCTTAGGAATGTATCATATTTTATTTATTCATTCATCACTTGAACATATGGGTTGCTTCCACTTTTTGGCTATTATAAATAATGTTATGAACATTTTTGGGGTAAACTTCCTTTTTTTATTTTTTTTAGTTAGGGTCTCACTCTGTTGCCCAGATTGGAGTGCAGTGGCATGATCATGGCTACCGTAGCCTCAGTCTGCTGGGCTCAGGTGATCCTTCTGCCTCAACCTCCCATGTAGCTGGGATTAAAGGTATATGCCACCATGCCAAGCTAATTTTTTAATTTTTTGTAGAGATGAGGTCTCACTATGTTGTCTAGGCTGGTCTTGAATTCCTAGGCCCTAGTGATCCTTCCACCTTGGCCCCTAAAGTGCTGGGGTTATAGGCATGAGCCACCATGTCCAGCGGTAAACTTCTATTTTTAAATATTTTCACTAGCATAGAATTCTAATTTTTTTCTTTCAGTACTTAAAGATGTTGCTCCATTGTCTTTTCATTTGCATTGTTTCAAATGAGAAATTGTCAGCCATGTTAGTCTTTGTTCCTCTGTAAATTTTTTTATCCCCATGACTGCTTTTAAGATTTTTCTCTTTGTAGTTGGTTTTGAGCAATTTGCTTATGATGTGCTTGCATGTAGTTTTATTTATGTTTCCTGTGCTTGGGGCTTGTTGAGCTTCTTGAATATGGGGCTATAATTTTCATCAAATTTGGAAGGATTTCAGCTATTAATTCTTGAAATATTTTTCACCCTACCTCTCTTCTTTCTTTTGGGGATTCCAATTACATGCATGCTAGGCTTGACGTTGTCCTCAAGCTCATTGATGCTTTTTAATATTTGCAAAACTATTCTTCTCTATGTTTCATTTTTCTGATAGTTTGTCCTGTTATCTGTTCAAGTTCAATCATCTCTTCTTTAGTATTATCTAACATGCCTTTCATCCTTTCCAGTATATTTTTCATTCCAGATATTGTAGTTAACATGTATAGCAAATCAAATGGGATAAATTGGATTTTTTTTTTTAATTGGAATTTCACTGTTGCCCAGGCTGGAGTCCAGTGGCATGCTCACAGCCACCACAGCCTCAACCTGCTGGGCTCATCCTTCCACCTCAGCCTTCCAAGTAGATGGAACTACAGGCATGTGCCACCATACCCAGCTAATTTTTCTTGATTTATTTTAGAGATGAAGTGTCACCAAGTTGTCCAGGCTGGTTTCAAGCCCATGGGCTTAGGCAATCCTCTCACCTTGGCCTTCCAAAGTGCTGGAATTATAGGTATGAGCCACCAAGTCTGACATTTTTTTTTTTAATATGTGGGGTACATTTCAGGATTAGGTATACAAGTAGTCTTTTTTTTTTTTTTTTATAACTTCCATGTCTCTACTTGACTTGTTGAACATATGGAATACAGTTATAAAGGCTGTTTTAATGTTCTTCTTTGCTAATTATAACTTTCAGGTCAGTTCTGGATCAATTACAATTAATTAATTTCTGTTTTATGGCTTTATTTCATAATTTATTACTGAATAAAAGACATTATGATTGGTACTTTGCTGTATAATTTTTTTTCTTATAAATGTTCTTGAGGTTATTCTGAAAGCAGTTAAGGTACTTAAAAATAGTTTGATCCTTTCTGGTCTTGTTTGTAAGGTTTTTTCATGTCAGATTAGAGCAGTATTTCGTTTTGGGCAGTTAATCTCTACCGAATTCAGACCCTTCTGAGTATTACACTCAATGCTCTGTGAATAATGGATTTTCAAGTCTGGCTGGTGGAAACTACTTCTAGCCTGTGGTGAGTTCTGGGTATTTTTCCCTCTAATTCTTTTGGGTGATATTTTCCTTATCTTGAGTAGTTTTCTCAGATGCATGCACTGCTGAATATTTGAGGCAGAGCCTCTGCAGATCCTTGAACTTCAATCTGTACAGCTCTATCCTCTCCTGTACCATCTCCTATGAATGTTAACCACTTGATCTATCCACGGTCTCAGTTCTGTCTCCTCAATTCAGGGATTCTACTAGGCTTCTCCTGGCTTCTCTTTTCCCGTACCACATTCTGGAATATCTCTCTGGGTTCCCTTTTCCTATACCACATTCTGGAGTATCTCTCAAGGCACCAAGCTGAGGAAATTGTAGGGCTCATCTTGTTTTTTTTTCCCTATCTCTCAAGGACCACTATCTTTTGCTGACTAGTGTCCAGTGTCTTAAAAAAACATTGGTTCACATATTTGTCTTTTTTTCTTTCTTTTTGGCCAGTAGGTTCAGGCAGGATGGCAAGTCTAGTCGTTGTTTACTCCATCTTAGCTAGTAGTGGAAGTTGGAAGGCTCTTGAATATTCCAGCCAGCCTATGTCCCTGCCGGAGACCAGCTCTAAGAGAGAGTCAGGGCCTGAATGGGGAGAATCGGGAACAGTGAAGAAGAATGACAGGAGTCACCTGCCAGGGTAGTGTTCAAGACTCTGCCAATTTTTATTCAATTCTTACAAGCTTATGTAGTTTTTTTACCGACCCCTCTACCCACAAAATGTATCCCATGTTACACATTAAATGTTTACATCATGTTTTTTCTTTTGTTTGTGGGGAAGTTGACCTTCCTGCTACCGGTGGTGTAACAAAATACCAGCTGCCAAGAATTTATCAGCCACATCCTGTGACCTCTAGGCCAACTGAATCTCTTCCCCTCGCTATTCTATTTCTTTTCCTTTACTAATCTATTTTCTTAAATCTACCCTTATATATACTTTTAGCAGCAATATATTGACTTGTTTTTTCTTTTATATAACCACCCTTATCTTACCGACTACGAATTCTTAATACTCTTAATTCTAATTGCCTTATCTATATTACTTGCTATTTTATCACCTATTTTACATTTTATATTTCTAAACAAAACATGTCTAAATCTACACTTATATATGAAATTAATCTTACTTCTAATCCTAAATGTATTTAATTTTAAACCTACATTAAGTGTATATAATTTTAAGTTTACCTTAATACTTAATTATTTCCTATTCCTTCTATTACTTATATTTAACTAAACATTTATCTTTTAATTATAACTGTTATTTATTTAATTCTAATCCTTACTTTAATTTTAACCCTCTTTCTAATTAAACTATAATATTTCTTAAATCAAAAGGCATGTCTGTGACTTGTTTTTCCCGAAAACACCTGTTTTTGGAGATATGCTGTCTCAGTTTCTCACTTCCTCATCAATCACAACTGTCAATGTTGTTACTTATAAAGGGTATGAGGAATTACTGGTTTTTCCTTTTTAGTTAAAGGTTGCAAAATTTGCATTCCCTTGTCCCTTCAGGGGGGACATTTTTGCTGTTGAACCTTTTTTACGTTTCTATACCTAGGTTTACTGCTAATTCCACATCCTTGCACATTCTAGCTAACTGTTTTAATTATCAAGGGAAGTGTTTTTCAAGCCTAAGCATGCATTCCTTTAAGACCAAAAGGAGTCCTTCAATAGGATCCATGGGGCTCTGCCTCTAGCATGGCCGCTTGCCACTGGGGCTCTGCTCCCAGTCAGCATTTTCCCCATTTTCGAGTAACCTCCATTTTGCCTCTTGAGGGGTTGCGGCTTCTGGCATGTCCCATAAAGGCAGAAGGAGTTTTTGAAGATACTTCTCAGAGTCTAGCCATAAATGTATTGAAAAGCTTTGATTTTTAAAATCTCAGCACCCCTGGCACAATCTCTACTAGAACCAATGAGTCATAAACCTGTTGTGTCACCATAGTTATTCAAGCACTGCCGGTATTGGCAGAGGGGAAAATCATCCTTCCTATATGGATTTAATATTGGTTGGGAGGAATCCTAATTTGAAGGGTCCAGGTACTTCTCCAGGACCTTGTCCAAAATTATATTTGAACTTCAGCAATTTTAAAGGCTCAAGCTCAGTCTGACATCTTTTTAGCCAATTGATTGAATTATCCAGGCATTGCTAATCATTTGGGAATGGGAAGATGGGATTTGAGTTGCTGGGGGAATGAAGGACAGCTTCTTAGTAGGATCTGAGAAAGAATGCCCTATTTTCTGTTGAGTTGGGGGTGATTAAACTTGAAAAGAAAATCTGTAAGACAGCTGTACACAGATGGGGAAAGGGGTTCTTTCTGAAAGGGCTTGTGACAAGTATAAATGTGATAAAATGTTGATGTAAATGTTTTTTGCATTTTGATAGCACTTTGTATTTACAAATAATTTAATGATCACTAATTAATTCTCCCCTTTCAATAGTCCTGTTACTACAGATGTTCATATTTTCCATGCTATGTTAACAATAATACACTTTCTAACCCATGAACACAGTATGTCTTTGCATTTATTTATGTTTTCTTGAATTTCTTTCAGCAGTTTTATAGCTTCCAGTGCATAAATATTTTAATCTGTTAAATTTATTTCTAAGTATTTTATTCTTTTTGATGCTACTGTAAATGGAGTTGGTTTTAAAATTTCCTTTTCAGCTTGTTAATGGCTAGTGAACAGAAATTCAACTGATTTAGCACATATTCATCCTATATACTGCAATCCTTTTGAACTCCTTTATCATTCTTTCTAATTCTTTTATATCTATTCTAATATATTTGAAAATTTCTTAGGACTTTCCCTATATAAGACCATGTCATCTGCAAAAAGAGATAGCTTTACTTATTTTTCAGTCTGGATCCCTTTTATTTCTCTTTCTTTCCTAATTGCCCAGGCTAGAACCACCAGTGCAACATTTAATAAGAGTCATGAGAGTGGACAACTTTGTCTTATTTTTGATCTTTTGAGGGAAGGTGTCAGTATTTTACCATTAAGTATAATGTTAACGGTGGGGTTTTCAAAGAGGCCCTTTATCAGGTTGGGGAAGTTCCTTTCTATGCCTATTTTGTAGAGTGTTTTTTTTTTTTTTTTAAATCAAGAGTGTTGAAATTTGTCAAATGCTATTTCTGCTTCTATTGACATGTTGTGATTTTTTCCTTTACTCTATTAATATGGTGAACTATATTGATTTAACTTTTGGATAATGAGCCAACATTGTATTCTTGGGACAAATCCCACTTGGCCAAGGTATACAAGAATACATGGTATTATTTTTATATACTACTAGATTTGATAAGCAAGTATGTTGTTAAGAATTTTTGCATCTATATTTATAAGGCATATTGGCCTGTAGTATTGTTTTCTTGTGACGTCCTTGTCTGGTTTTGGTATCAGGGTAATACTTGCCTCATAGGATGAGCTGGGAAGTTTTCCTTGCTCTTCAATTTTTTTGAAGAGTTTGTAAAGGATTGCTGTTAATTCTTCTTTGGTAGAATTCACCAGTGAAGCCATCTGGCACTGGGCCTCTCTTTGTGGGAAGTAATAAAGGATTTTTTAAAAAAAGGTTTGTTTTTAAAGGCATAAGCCCACAAGCACAAATAAAATATGAGAGAGGATGATGGCAGATGAAAGAAGAGGATAGTAAATGAGAGATGTCAATAAAATTTTGGAATGTGGAAAATAATTGGAGCCGGGATCGGTGTAATCCTGCGCCTTTGGGAGGCTGGGGTGAGTGGATTGCCTGAGCCTGCGGGTTCGAGAACCGCCTGGGCAACTTGGCGAGACCTCATCTCTACAATAAATCAAAAATCAGCCAGGCGTGGTAGCGCGCATAGTTCCAGCTACTTGGAAGGCTGAGGCGGATCACCGGAGCCCAGCAGGTTGAGGCTGTGGTGGCCGGAAGCAGCCACTGCACTCCAGTCTGAGCGACAGAGTGAGACTCCAACTCAAAAAAAAAAGAAAAAAAAAGAAAAGAAAATAATTGGGCTAATGCTAATAGATTTGGCAGATCCTAGAATGATAAAGGATAAATGATAGTGGGGCAGAAATAAGTGGTCCAGAATTACATAAAGTTCTGAAAAGACTCAGGGACTGAAGGCGGTAGATATGTTTGAAGAACTAGCTGAAAATTAATATAAGAACACTGACTCTTAGATCCCCTCCCCCACTCTACACATGCAGGTAACAACTTCTCCTCTACAGAGACAGAAGACTAATGGTTTAATTATAGGACAAGTTACTTCTGAAAGACTCTGGAGTCACAAATACAGGCACATCAAAGAGTGAGGTTCTCATACTAAAAACTGAATGGCGAGTTTCCTTGCTCCCTTCACCTACTGTGCTGAGAGAACATTGGAGCCAGGATTATATGCCCTATTCTGAGTATTCGTGTAGTGGTTTATTTAATTTAATTAATTAATTAATTAATTTTTTTATGAGTTGGAGTCTCACTCTGTCACCCAGACTGGAGTGCAGTAGCCGCTCCCAGCCCCCGCAGCCTCGACCTGCTGGGCTCCGGCGATCCTTCCGGCTCAGCCTTCCAAGTAGCCGGAATTACAGGCATGAGCTACCACACCCAGCTGATTTTTTGATTTATTGTAGAGATGAGGTCTCGCTGCCCAGGCAGGTCTCGAACCCGTGGGCTCAGGCAATCCACTCATCTCAGCCTCCCAAAGGCGCGGGATTACAGGCTGAGCCACCGAGCCCGGCTTATTTTTTTAATATTTATTTTTTTCACTAATTTTTTTTTCTATTTCCCACACAACACGGATGTACGAAGTAGTGGTTTAAAACAACAATGCATATTTATTATCTCACGATTTTGGAGAGTCAGGAATATGAAAGAAGCTTAGCTAGATGATGATGCTGCCTTGGGTCTCTTATGATGTTGTAGTCTGGATGTTAACTGAGGCTGTCATCTTCAAAAGCTGAACTGTGACTGGATGACCCATTTCCAATATGGCTCACTCACATTGCTGGCAAATTGGCACTGCCTGCTGGCAGAAGCCTCAGTTTCTTGCCATGTAGACCTCTTCATGGGGCTACTTGGACTCTTTAGAATATGACAGCTGGGTGTCTACCAGTATGAGTGATCCAAAAGAGAGCAAGCAACCTGAAATGTCTTTTATTATAAACCCTTAGAAATCAAACACCATTGTTTCTGCACTATCCTATTGGTTACAAAGGCCAGTTCTAGTCAGTGTTGGGGGAACTACACAAAGAGCATAAATATCAGAAAGTGATGGTTAATAGGGACCATTTGGATTTCTGCTTCTTCCACTTGCACATTTCATCTCCACCCATCCCAAGAACTGCTAAAAGTCTCGTCCCTTTATGGCATCCTCTTGAAGTCCAGGATCTTGTCATATATCACTGGTAGCTGAGGCCCCTAAGGCATGTTTCCTTGAGTACAGTCCTTGGATATTCTTCATTTCAACATGAAGATTTATGCGTTTTAAAAAGTTATCTGTCCTGGGCACACACAACAAATTATGGAGGGACTGCATAGAATAAGCAAATAGATATCCCTATTCAACAAGGAGAAAAACAAGAAGCACTTAGGTTAATGGTCCTTATCAATTTTGAAATCGCAGCCAAGCACATTTCAAAATTTCCTTGATTAGGACTCAGTCCTGTGTCTTCACAGGTATCATTCTCCATGGCTCACTGGATGAACTTAAAAGCAGAGAGAGGAAAAAGTCAGTGAACTTGAAGATATTCAAGAGAAATTATCCAGTATAAACAACAAATAGAAAAAAAATTTTTTAAAAATTAACAGAGCCACAGGGAATTATGATACAATATCAGGTCTAGCTAACATTTGTTATTGTTAAAGGCCTTTTCATGAAGAAAACTCCAGCCCAGATAGTTTTATTGATAAATTCTGTGAGATATCAAGGAAGAAATAACACTAATAATGTACAAACTTTTCTAGAAAATAGAAGAGAAAGTAAAACATCCAACTTATTTTCTGAGAACACAATTTACTCTGATAGCCCAACAAAGAATTTACAAGAAAACTACAAAGCAGTATTCTTCATGAACATACGGACAAAAATTCTCAACAAGACATCAGTAAATCTAGTTCAACAATATATAAAAGTAACAATACATCATGACCAAAAGGGATTTCTCCCAGGAACTTAAGGTTGACCCAACATTTAAAAATCAATCAATACAATCCACCACAATAACAGATGAAATTAAAAAATTACATGATCATACCAACAGATATAGAAAAAGTATTTGAAAAAATCCAACATCCATTCATGACAAAAGCTCAGCAAACAAAGAACAGAAGGAAACTTCATCAATCTGATAAATGCCATTTAATAAAAACCTACATGTAGCCTTATTCAGAATGGTAAAATATTAATTAATTTTTTTGAGTGGGGGTCTCACTCTGTCAGAGCTGGAGTATGGTGGCATGATCATGACTTACATAATGGTAAAAGATTGAATGCTTTACCCCTAAGATCAGGAACAAGACAATATGTTCACTCACACTACTCGTATTCAACATCACACTGTAAATGCTAGCCAGTGCAATGGACAATACAAAGAAATAAAGGACACACAAACTAAAAAACAAAAATAAAGCTGTATTATCAGATGATATGATTCTTGGGACAAATCCCACTTGGCCATGGTACACAAGAAAACAAGGAAGCTATAAACAAGCTCTAGAACAAGTAGCAAGTTGTACCAGAAAACAACAAACCACTGATGAAGCAAGTCAAAGATCTAAATACTGGTGAGACATACTATGCTTATGGATCAGTATATTCAATATAGTTAAGATTTCTATGCTCCCGAAATCTATAGATTTAACATAGTCCCAATTTAAATCTTAGCAAGATTCTTCTCCATGTAAAGACAAACAGAATCTAAAAATTGTACGGAAAAGTAAAGAAATTAGAAACGCCAAAATAATGTTGAAAAGAAAAACTGTTTTAGGACTTACAATACTGATTTTAGACTTAGTGTAATGCTAAACAGTGTAGTATTGGTAAAAAGACAAACAAATAGATCAATGGAATGGAGAAATCATAACAAGGCCACAAAAATAAGCTCAATTGTTTTTCACAAATCATCAAAGTAATTCAATAGGAACAGAATTGTTATTCCAACAAAGAATGCTAGAAAAACTGAAAACCCATATGCCAAAATAAAAACTAAATTTGTATCACACACTTTATACAAAATCTTATTCAAAATAGATCACACATTTAAATGTAAAACTATAAAAGTCTTAGAATGGCAAAAACAAACAACAACTACCACAACAAAACCCTGACAGTCTCAAATACTGGTGAAGACTCAGAACAAATGAAATTCTCTTCCACTAGTGATGAGAATGTAAAATGTTGCAGTCACTCTGGAAAACAACTTGGCAGTTCCTTATAGAGTTAAACATGTATTTGCCATATGATCAAGTAGTTCCACTTTTAAGTATTTATCCTAGAGAAATGAAAACTTATGTTCACAGAAAAACATCTACACAAATGTTCATAATAACATTATTCATAATCACCCATCCAAATGTCTTTCAACTGGTGATGGTTTTAACAATGTGGTACATTGATACAGTGGAGTAGTGTTCAGCAATAAAAAGGAATTATAGACACATGCAACAAAATGGGTGATTCTCAAATAAATTGTGCAAAATGAAAGAAATTAGTCTCAAACTGTATGATTCCACTTATATGGCATTTATATGGTTGATAATTTTGGAGGGTGATAGAACTCATCTGTATCCTTACTGTGGTGATGGTTACATAAATCTATGCAAGCATCAAAAAATCATTGAACAGACGGGTGCCTGTAATCCCAGCACTTTGGGAAGCTGAAGAGGGTGGATCATTTGAGGTCAGGAGTTTGAGAACAGCCTGGGCAACATAGTGAGAGCACGTCTTTACAAAAAATTTAAAAATTGGCCGGGCATGGTGAGCAGCTCAGGAGACTGAGGTGGAAGAATCACCTGGGCACAGGAGTTCACGGCTGCAGTGAGCCATGATTGCACACCTGCACTCCAACCTGGGTGAAAGAGTGAGATCTTGATCCCTCTAGAAAAAAAATCATTGAACTGTATACCAAAAAGAGTGAGGTTTTCTATACAAATTTTTAAAAAGTAAAATAAATTTCATACTTTAAAATGTAAACAATTTCTTGCACAATGCTATTTCTGCAGAGGGTCGATTGCTTACATACGATTTTCAGTGGGAACACTGACACCCCTAAATTTTTGAACCCATGATTTATGGCCAAAGAAATGCTTGAGTTTTATCCATACAACACTAGATTGGATATTACAATGATATCAGGGACATCTTATTAACAACCTGTGTATTAGACTGAACTCTATAAAATGGCTGATATTTGACAATTTTTGACCTCAAAATGATAATTTCATTTGGTTCAACTTATATGGTTTGTGAATCTTCATACTGGTAGTAAAGTAGTTTAGGTGAACTCAGGACGGTAGCTTTGAGAGTATATTGCCGTCTATGTCTTTAAATGGATCATATAGGGCATTAATAAAATAGCTACATTCTGAGGCTTTCACCCCAAAATAAAGTGGCAAATTCTTGTGTGATAGCCTGAAACTTGAAACAGGCATACTTCTGCCCCCTTCTTCTACTGGTTGGCATGATTTGTTCCCTTGTCTCCTTCAGGTCTTTGCTTGTCTGCTGTCTTTCAGACCTCCCACAGTCACTCTATTTAAAGTGGGGACCAAAGGGAAGATCAAACTTTACCTGTACGATGTCCACTTGTATACCTAATTCTGAATTGTACCCCACATCTTTAAAATAAAATATATTTTTAAAAATTGTAAACCAGGTTTACTCTCTTTATCTCCCCTGCTTAATTTTTCTCCAAGGCACTTATTACTATCAAAATACTACATATTTTCCCTATATGTTTATTTTTTTCTCTCCCAACTAGAATGTGAGCTTACTGAGGATAAGATCTGTGTCATTTCCTCAGTGCCTAGAACAATGTCTACAACATAAAGATACCTAAATAAAATGTGTTGTATCAGGAATGAAGTGGTTGTAAAAATGACAGGAAAGACAAAAGCCTAAGATTGAACAATAACTTTACAACAACAAAAGTGCCTTTCTCCTCAAAATATAAAATGACCTTACTCTAGGGTAGGGGTGGGAGATGGTACTGGCACCATAAGTTAGGAGAGGAAGAAAGAAGGACATAAAAGGAAAAGGGAAAATTTTAAGGAAGGAACGGGTGGACCTTGAAAGGTGAAAAGAAAAGGAAATGGAAACTAAAAGGAAAAAAGAGGTTTAAATTCTGTAAAAGGAAGAAAATATGAAAATAATGGTTGTGAAATGCTCGTCTTTTATTAATAAATGTTGAAGTATTAGAAGCAGAGCTTCAGAAATGATGGCGTCAATCAGTTATCAACTACATAAAATAGTAAGAGTCTACAAGTTTCACACCTGAGCTTCAGTACAGAGGCTTTCCTCAACAGCTTCCCTCTCTCTTCTCCCCCCATTCTTCTCTCCATCCCCACTACTCGTGCCCTCTCCTTGCCATCATTTACATGCAGACCAAAAAAATCTGTGTAGTTAAATGCACCCCAAAACATGTTTATATCTATGAACATATATAGTCAGGTTCAGAAGACTCACATGTGACACAGAAAAATACACCAACAAGGAGAGACCCACAATCTCAGTTTCCACACAAAAAAATATGTGATCAAATACATATAAAATGCACCCAGAGCAAAATAAATATAAAATAAATTATTTCAGGAATCTGTGTTTTCTCCACATATTATTATTACCCAGAGATACTAGCAGCTTATTGATGCTGATTACTCCTTCTTCCAACTCCACATATTAAAGTCCTATGACAAGCCATGTTGGCTCATGCCTGTAATCCCAGCATTTTGAGAGGCTGAGGCAAGAGGACTGCTAGAGCCCAGGAGTTCAAGACCAGCTTGGGCAACACAGTAAGACCTCATCTCTACAAAAAGTCCAAACAATTAACTGAGTGTGGTGGTGTACTCCTGTAGTACCAGCTACTCAGGAGGTTGAGGTGGAAGGATCACCTGAGCCCAGGAGATCAACGCTACAGTGAGCTGTGATCATACCACTGCATTCTATCTAGCCTGGTGACAAAGTGAGACCTCCATTCAAGAAACGAACAAACAAAAATCCTCTCTCTGGCATGTTAAAATGCCATCTTCTACATGACACTTTTCTGATCACTTCAGCCAAAAATAATCTCTCACCCCTTTATAGGAGATTTACATAGCAGTTCATCTACCAGGCACACTCTCGGTTACTTTGAGTATTATTGTATAGATACCTATATTTTCCTATAATGCTGAAAACATAACTTTTAAGTCATCAGGATTCAATTCCAGATAACATTTGTATCCCTCACAATGCTTTATTCAATAAATAGCTTTTAATTTGCACAAGTTTCAACTAATAGAAAAAAAACTAAGGCTCACAAGAGGAAGGTGGTTTAGGAGGCTGTTAGGAGGCTGGGGTTGTGGTCATGACAGCACCTGGTGTTTAGGATTGCTCTCCTTGGTTCTGCAACTGGTCAGAAGGATGGAAATTAACTAGGGAACACAGAGGAGGGAGAACCAGGAGTCAGCATTCCTCAGCTTTACAGGTAGAAAGGCTTCATTTTGTCAGAGTTCTCTTAGTCAAGTGGGTTTTTGGGGGATGGGCCCACTACAATTAAATAAAAAGAGACTGAGTCGGGTATGGTGGCTCACATCTATAATCCCAGCACTGTGGGAGGCTGATACAAGAGGATTGCTTGAGTCCAGAAGCTCAAGACCAGCCTTGACAACTTGGCGAACTCATCTCTACAATACATTTTTAAAAAATAGCCAGGCATGTGGTGCGTGCCTATAGTTTCAGCTACTTGGAAGCCTGAAGCAGGAGGATTGCCTGATCCCAGCAGGTCAAGGCTGCATTGGCAGTGAGCATGCCACTGCACTCCAGCCTGGGTGACAAAGTGAGACTCCAACTCAAAAAATAAAAAAAAAACAAGAGAGAGAGACTGAGGCATAAGTCAGAATGCTAATTTATCAATTTACAGTGAAAAATATAACCCTAGGGGATTTGGCATACTTCACCTGCTGGTCGGGGCATTCTCTTCTTGTGATCTATTTACATTGCAAGTTCTATTCTACTCAGAAGGTGTTTGGGGATCTCAAAATCAAGTTGGGGTATGAGTGGAACAATCTCAGGTGAATGTTTTAGCCTGATGCTGATGATAAGACAAGAATAAAATTTAATCACTTTAAAAATAAGAAGTGTTTTTTTACATATTATGCTAATTCAAAAGTATTTTTATTTATTTTGGTTTTTTACACAGTATTCTTTCTTGCCTTTTCCTCTTTCCATTAATTTCTTCATGTCTAGATACTACCAAATGTATTACTACCACATTGTAATAACACACACACACACACACACACACACACACACACACACACACACACACACCCTTAATCCCATATCCTTTCTCGTTACCAAACAATTCTTTGGCTCTCCTTAACATCATAATTTTTTGGAAACGTTGTCTATCTACTGTTCATCTCCTTCATTTTTCTACTCTCTCTTGTCTGTTGAGCCAATTTCAATCAGACATTTTTTCCCCATGCTTCCACTGAAATGGACATTGTTAGGGTCACAAATGACCAATATCTTGCCAAAGCCAATGGTCATTTTCTATCTTCATCTTACTTAACCTTTCATTAGCATTTGACACAGTTAATTATTCCCTTTGTCTTGAAATACTTTCTTCATGAAGCTTCTGGAGCACCACACACTCCTCTTCCTTCTCAGTTTCCTTTGCTGGTTCCTCTTCCTCTATGAGACCCCTAAGTGTTAAAGTAACCCTGGAATCTGTCCTTGACCTGCTTAATATTTTCTTCTCTAGTTATGCTCTCTTCCAGATTTTATCTGGCTGCATGACTTCAGTTAGGTCAAGCTAGCAACTCTCCAGTTTATATTTCTTGCTGAGACCTACACTGACTTCTAGATCCACACATCCAGCTCCTTACATGACATTTCCACTTGAATATATAATACCTCATACATAATATACCCAAATATGAAGTATTCATTCTTCAATCCCATAAAAAAATCTATATTTTCCAAACTTTATCTTCACATATGGCACCACCCATCCATTCCTCAGGCCAATAATAACTTGGGAGTGTTCCTTAATTCTTTATTTTACCTTCACATCCAACATTAAATTCATCAGCAGATGTGTTCCCAAAATATGTTTTAAATAGTATACCTTATTACCAAATATCAGACTGTTATAATCTCAGTCTAAGCCCCTACTATGTCTAGCTTGAGCTACTATAATGACGTCCTAATGGTCTCTTCTCTGTTCTTACTCCCCTAAAGTTTATCTCCTATAAACTAACTAGAGTGATCTTTATAAAGAGTAAAACTAACAATGTTACTCCCTGAATATATTTTTTAGATATTTTTCCTTATGTATTATATTTAGTTGTCTTGTCTCTTTAGTCTCTTCCAATATGTAGCACTTAATTAGTATTCTCATTTAAAATTTTCACATTGTTGAAAGAGTACAGGCCAGTTATTTTGTAGAATATTCCTCTATTTGTCATGATTATATTCAACTTATGCATTTTTGGCAGGTATACAATCAAAGTGATGTTGTGTTCTTCTTCTTCTTCTTCTTCTTCTTCTTTTGAGTTGGAGACTCAATCTGTTGCCCAGACTGGAGTGCAGTGGCCGCTCCTGGCCACCGCAGCCTCGACCTGCTGGGCTTCGGGATCCTTCCGCCTTAGCCTTCCCAGTAGCCGGAATTACAGGCATGCGCTACCATGCCCGGCTTATTTTTTGATTTATTGTAGAGATGAGGTCTTGCTGCCCAGGCGGGTCTCGAACCCGCGGGCTCAGGCAATCCACTCACCTCAGCCTGCCAAAGGCGCAGGATTCCAGGCTGAGCCACAGAGCCCGGCTTCTTCTTTTTTTAAGAGACAGGTTCTTGCTCTATTGCCCAGGCTACTGGAATGCAGTGGTGTGAGCATAGCTCACTGTACTTCAAACACCCGGGCTCAAATGATCCTTCTATCTCTGCCTCCTGAGTAGCTGGGACCACAGGCACACACCACCATGCCAGGCTAGTTTTTGTTTGTTTGTTTGTTTTGTTTTTTAAATAAAGATTAAGTCTCACTATGTCACCAAAGATTGTCTTGAGGTCCTGACCTCAGGCAATCCTCCCACCTCAGCCTCCCAAAATACTGGGATTACAGCCATGAGTCACCACACCGTGCCTGTGGTTGTCCTTCTCTGTGCATTAAATCAGGAGGTCTCAGGTATGGAAGACTGTCTCAATGTTTGTGTCCACCCAAAATTAATATGTTGAAAACTAATCACCAAGGTGATAGAATTGGGAAAGAGGGTTTGGGGAGTAAAGTACTCATAAATGAGATTATGTCCTTATAAAAGAGGCCCCAGAGAGCTGCCTTGCCTCTTCTACCATGTGAGGACACAGCAAGAAGTTTGCAGCATGCAACCTGGAAGAGGGTCTTTACCAGAACCCCATTATACTGGCACCTTGATCTTGCACTTCCCTACCATCAGAACTGTGAGAAATAAATTTCTGTTGTTTAACAAACTACCCAGTTTAGTGTTTTTTGTTTTTTGTTTTTTTTAGCATACAACTCAATCTGTCTTAGTATTGATGATGCTAGATTTGGTTAAGGTGGTACCTTAATCTGTGGAAAGATAACCTGAGGCAATGCAAATATCATCACACTTTCATTTACTAGTTGCAGCAGCAACCATTATAAATTTCCCAATGTCATAATTCCTTCTATATTTATAAGTTGCCATTCTTTGTAAGAAAGAGCTTTCCCTTCTCCCATATTTATTTATATTAGCATAGACTAATTGATTCCTATTTAATGGGTTATGTTCATTACTGTTTATCTTTATGCTCAAATGTCCCAGACTTGACCAGTAGTAGCCCTTTTAAGTTGGCTGCTGTGTCCTTTTGATATGTTTTCATGATTCTTTGAGTATTTCTATACTTTATGGCATAGAAATGTTCTAGGCTAATCTCATATCTTCTGTGCCTCAGTCTCATCTAAGAAATACTGAAGTTTTCTCTGGAAGATAATTACTAGCAGATCAACTTGATCCTTTCTAAGGCTTTTTGTAACCTTTGTTAGGTTGGGACAGAG